>CM067368.1:24920719-25198219 GCA_034401795.1 Chaetoderma sp. LZ-2023a
GCATAGACCTATGGCATACTAGCATGGACCTCTAGCATAGTCTACTAACCTCATAGCCTAGACTTCTAGTCTATCTACTAGAGTTCAAGCCGAGTCTACTAGCCTACTGGGAACTAGCCTAGATTTATAGCCTAGACATCCAGCCTAATCTGGTTTCATACCTTTCTTGTGTTTTAGCCTAGTCTACTAGATTACTAACCTAGACTTCTACTATAAACGCCTACTCTAGTCTACTGGCCTAACATACCTTACTATGCTGACTACTGGCCTAACTTACTAGCCTGCTTAATGACATTCAAGCTTACCAACTGGCAATGCCTACTGCTCTATCCTTCTAGCCTGTGGGGCTTCAATGTCATATAACCGTGAACGGTTCAAAGTAATAGTTGTGTTTATAATTCCTTACTACTTACCATCATTGACGCACCAATGCACACAGTAGCAATACATATATATTGCTTAGAGTACATGGACACTGCGAAGCATTGGTCCAGAGGACATGTATCATAATGGCACGTTATTGGTTTATTTTTATAGAGCCTTTCCATTGGACAGACCAGATTCATGTCATATGGGAGAATGTTAGATGCAGCATTGAATAGTAATCCTCCAGTTCCTTTAGACATTGTGGTCTTGTCATTATTTGGACAGCACGCCCTGCTCCATATGTCCAGTTTCCTTCTGCCAGACACCCTCTCTAGTTTAACACCGTATTCAGGTTCATATTCGGTAGTACTCTTATGAATACCAACTTATATATCTTTACTACTTAATAAATAGGCTGTTTAAAATTTTGAAACCTTAGGCAGCAACAGCCATCATTCAAGTTAGTTTCAAACTATTCAATAGATTACTTGTATTGTTAGCTTGAATTTGGGATCTGATGTTTGCACATTATAATTCCACTGCAACTCACAGGAAGTAGGTGTTGGATCATTCGGTAACCATAGACATTGTTGGTATCCGTGTTCATGCTGTGGATATTCTGGAGCTGGGGGCTGCGTGTTCATAGTCATGCATGCGTGATTTGTTGCATGTTCATAGTCATAACCATCGACATGCTCCACTTGAGACGTTTATACACTAGCAGACATGCATCGTAATCCAAGCAGGGTCCTGGACTTGGGTTATAATGGGCTGGGTCCAGCTGCTACTGTTGAAGACATATTGTGCGCGAAAATGTTTGGGCAATCAGACTAGACAGCTCGTGCATGTTCGTAGTCGATATTGGAGGAGCCTTTATTTGGCAGCTTGTTATAAAATGCTGCCTGGAGAGGAAGGCATGGTTCATCAATCATCTCCCAGTCACATATGTGATATACATGTACACCGTTCCAGAGTTTGAGTTCATGTGTTGCAGGCTCATAGCACTGGGTGCGTGCATATTGGGTGCTGTTGGCCACCAGCGTGTGCAACCAAGAGGGACTGGTCTGAGTCGATGAGCTAGTTGTTGCAGAGGTTGATGGTAATCTTCCTCCGTATGTTGTTGAAGGTGCAGTTGAGCTGGCGCTCTGTTTGTCGGATGGTTTGCATGATGATGTGTGGGTCATAACCCTCGAGATTATGGAATGGGGTCTCTTCGTTCTGCAGTCGCAGCTAGAGGTTACATGCATTGTGATTTGCATCATTATCCACACCAATAATGTGACCGCGACTTCACACAATATCATTCTTGCTATGATCAGTATGAATGAGGTGTTTGTCAAACATAGCTGATGGACACCATCTTGTATACCAGGCGAAAGTACTTTCTCTACTCATTTCCAACGACGTAGAATGTCTGAAGACTGGCTTTATATTCATGTCATCCTCCGTGGGTAGTGCTTATCTGTATCTCCTCCTCGATATACACCGATGGTTTCACACCATCTGAGTGCACTGTGATGTGACAGAACCCACTGATATTAGGGTTCTACGTCATTTGCATGCTGCTTTTAACTGGGTCTAGGGCTGGACCAGGGCCACCATTAATCTTGACCGTGATGGCCTCGAAGTTAGCCATAGATGAAGAATGGCAGCTTGAGCTGTTAGTGGTATTTGATGAAATATAGCATTGACTTGGCATCTGATGACATCCTTAATTCCTATTAGCTGCCCAGTACCTCATTTGTACTCTGGTCCATGCTGGGTCAGTAGATACTCTCATTAATAGATGTAACATTCGCATAAATGCTTTATCCCTTCAAAAATATACTGGGCATAGGGCAGGTGATTCAGCTCATTTATTCATTTGAAGTATTACCTCCCACTAGTCATGATAAGCTATAGATTAGTTTAAGGATAACTGGATCGGCTTCACTCAGCTGAGGAGGAGAAATACCCTTGTCTAGTCCGAACACAGTAATTGCCAGATCACATTGATTATCAAAACACTGTATTTGGTTAGGAGGTATCTGGGAGTCAACTCCCTTGAAGTCGAAACTATCCCAATGTGTTACATAATTCGCTGGCCTGTCTTTATGGCCATGTGCTGGATTTCTGGCAGTTAGGAGAGACCAGTGCTTCCGATCTAGGTTGGGACATTGACAACAGACATTCGCTTGATGGAAATATGAAAATCTATGTAGGCGCTTCTGTGAAGAGGTTTATACTTAATGATTCTTTTCAAGTCGATGAATTCTTCCATAAGCCTCCTCGCTCGTTGTTGTCTTGGAAAGCTTCTGTATCCCTCTTTCAAAGCCCATGGAGTATCTATCCCCACATGTGGTTCTAGATGGCATAATCTGTTCTCACACCGGCTGGAATGTTGCCTCTTGGTATGTACATCCTCCAAGGAAAAGGCAATCTCATTTTTAGGAATGGACCTCTTCTGTGGAACCTCACTGGCTTTTGATCTCGTTGAGAGAGCCTGACGAGGAGCTCGTGTTTCCTTCTCACTCTCTCTGCCAAAATGCCTAGCTGATCAGACCCTACTTCAACAACGTGGTCCATTCCGGGAGACCTATCTGCATCGAATACCTATAAGAATCTATCATCTTATGGTAGTTGGGCTTGGATTATGCTAATGCTTGGAGCCGTCCTACAGGCTACAGATGGGAGGCGACTTTCTGATTGTGAGGTGTGGAGGTGGGATTGGACCACCACACCTCTCTGCGCTGGTGTGGTCCTGGGTCAGTGGTATATGGTTCAAACCTAGTAATATATCTACTACTGATGATGATGCATGTGATATTATAAAGGAATATATTTCAGCATTATTGGGTTTTGACGATTGCCTAATTGCTACTTAGCCACAAGCCATAACCAATTTGGTAAATCGATATCATCCCACACACTTTTGAAAGCAGCGGTTCAGCAAAACATGTTTTAAGGTTGTCAACATTTATACTGCTCATTTCTAGCAGAAGCAACAAGCTACATCAACATATCAGCAACACTGTACTACTATGAAAATGGGCTAAACACTAACATTTACACCACAGGCTTCACTATTTCTAACAACGCTAGATGGATCTATTTCTAGCAAAGCCCCGCCCCTTTTCCAGTGTTAGAATAATTAATTTGCATACTTTGAATCCCTAATTCTCGAAATAAGAATTTCACGGTAATTAGGCTTATATAGGTAAGTTGTTACATATTTTGAAACTAATATGAGTGGGTGCTATTGCTGCTTATGCCAGCAACAATGCTCAGTCAAATTAGTATCAAAACATCAACAGAATGTTGATTACGAAGTAAATACATACACTTGGTACACTGAACGAACTGGTCAATGTTCATGACTGAGCTAGGCACGTCATATAGGCATGTTAAGTTATAACGTATTTCCGGGTTCAGTTCGATTGTTTAATACACAAAACAATATTTTTGTTTAACAACAAATAATGACATCATAAACACGCCCTTATGATATAATAAAGCAAAATACACACTTCCGGGGTGCGAATCACGCGCAGTGACATCATACTTAACAAGCCCAGCGTATGCATTTTGATTGTGACGTCAGCCAACATGTGACGTAACTGATGTTGATGTCATATATACACCTGTGCAAAAGTTAAGCACCACCCTATTTTTACGAACATGCGAGGGTATATTCATGTGCTATGAAGAAAGCAATAGCATAAACATTTATGTACCCATCCATCTTAGTGCAAGAGGTAATAATGCAACTAGAGGAATGCTGATTATGATGGTGGGGAAACACTGTATGTTTTTGTTTGAACTTGAAAACGAGGCCTGAATATGGTTACGTTGACACAACTGACAACTATTGCCCTACAGTTGACACACGTGGCTAGATTGTCATTAATGGTGTCTGAAAACGAAGTTTAACATCTGTGCACGAGTTTGAGACTGTCATTATTAATACCGGGTATATCCACCTTGTGCCTGGATGACGGCCTGGACACGACGTCTCATGCTGGTCACCAACCGACTGATACGCCATTGTGGTATTCGTTGCCATTCAAGATGGAGTGCGTCTGTTAATTCCTGTAGGTTCTGCACAGGAGGATCCCTCCTTCTCACCATGTTTCCCAGAATGTCCCAGATATGCTCAATAGGGTTCATGTCAGGCTCCTTGTTGGCCATGGTAGGGTTTCGATGGCATTCTGGCGGAGGTATTCATGCACAGCTCTAGCACGATGTGGTCGGGCGTTGTCATCCATGAATATAGGGTGGGTTCCAGGTGCATGATTTACAAAATGAGGGACCACAACTCTATCCAGTATGGAATCTTGATATCTTTGTCCATTTAGTGTTCCAGGTACAGTCAACAGATCCAGCTTACAATCAAATGAGATGCACCCCCATATCATAACGGAACCTCCACCAAATGGAACTTCTTCCATGATGTTACGTTGGTCGTACGCCGTGCGTCTGGACCTCCATACACGAGTTCGACCATCTGTGGCATGAAGCAGGAACCGACTTTCATCAGACCAGTGTACCCGTCTCCAGGATCTCATGTTCCAGTGTCTTCTTTCGTTGCACCACCTCAGACGCTCCTCTTTGTGGTGTGCAGTGAGGAGAGGACGTCTGACAGGTCTCCTAGCTTTCATGCCAGCAGCATACAGTCTCCTTTTGACGGTAGACATTGACACTCTATTGCGCGTTTCCCATTGCTGGCTGAGCACTCCGCTGTTGGTGAATGGAGATCTCCTAACAAGGCGTACTAGGGCTCGATCATCACGGGCAGTAGTCTTCTTCGGTCTTCCAGATCTAGGCCTGTCCTTCACCTCGTTAGTTTGCCCATGTTTTGCAATCAAACGACTGATTACAGTATGGTTAATGTCCAGCTGTCTGCCAATCTCTCTGCATGACATACCAGTGGTATGCATGCCTATGATTTGCCATTTCACACGATCACTTAACCTTTGTCTTGCCATAGCGGTTCACAATCAAGAGCTAATTCTCGCTGTACAAATAAACCACGGTCATGAACACAAAATTCCTAATCTTGTCGCCTAAATCTGTATGTAATGTTCTACACCTCAAACTGGACTTTTACATAACTGAACACGTGTGCTGTTTCCCGCCACGCACGGACATCAAGCGGCGTGAAGTCATGCATGCATGCATGTGCATTTCGTACTTGGAATTATGTCAGCTAACGCGGAGACAAAAAGTATGGCAGCCTAGTTGTACCATCATGTTTCTACGTTCTATTGTTTTTGCTGGTGCTTAACTTTTGCACAGGTGTATACTTGACAATATATGTTATAAAATTGTGTCATGTGGAACAATCTCAAATATATTAACAATAAAAAAAATACTTAGGTTTCAATGACATTGACAGAGATATCAACACAAATGTAAATTTCCCTAACTTTCTAATTACGCGTTGACCCTATGACAATAACATGCCGATGTTTGATAAGCACGTGAGATCTCAGTGGGGTGCGAAATTTTCTTTCATTACTGATGGTTCTTGTAGCCAAATATCAAAGAGAACAAACTCCTCTTCCAGGGTGCTCTTACCCCCATTACACCTACTAGACAGCTATAGCAAAATCCTAAACTAAACAGATACTTTCACCGTGACGTGAGTTTTACTGTGTTTGCTAGGCTGCCATCACAGCAGGTGACACCCTCTTACCTCTCATCATAGCAGATGGCACCCTCTTACCATGCACAGGCGATAATAAATTTACCCATTAGATGAAAATTGTGACAATGGATGCATCAACTACACATGAGAATGGTAGTGACATCTGTCATAGAGACATATGACGTGCACTGCAATGTGCTAATGGAACGGTAACAATATAGGCCTACTGTTTTAGATATTTCCAGACCATTTCTCGCTATGCTCTCTTGTCTTGCCTGTATTTATATAGGGCTACTTTGAACTCGGCATTACAAGATTCAAATTTCAAGGCAACTATACAGGTAAGCAGTTGAATATTTTGAAACTAATTTGATTGGGCGCTGTTGCCGCATGTGGTAGCAAAAGCGCCCTGTCAAATAAATGTGTTTCAAAATATTCAACAGAATATTTATTAACTAGTAAATCCATCAAAGACATACAATTGGTACACTTAACGGACTTCTCAATGTTCATGACGGGGATAGATACGCCATGCATTATGCATTTGGACTGTGACGTCAACCTACATGTGACGTAATAAATTATGACGCTATATACTTGAGTGACATATCGGATACCTCTATGGAAATAAGTTTGGAGTCGTATTCCTAGAACCGATGATCAGAAAACTGAATAAATAGGGCTTACCAAGAAAAAACATGTATTCTATAGCTTATTATTTGTCTCTGGAGAATGCTGCCAGACAACATTGATGGGGAGGGGGTGGGGTGGGTTTTGAGGAAGAAACAAACCAGTTCTATGTAGTACACATGTACCGACACCACATCGCTGAGTCGCTCATTCCAGGAATTTATTGACAATAGAGGAATCCAGTGTTAGCCATGCCCAGTCCATCATCAGTCAATCTCCACCCACACTTCTCCCGTATTGGAATCACTCGATCCCTGAACACCCTGATTAACAACTTCCAGAAAACTATACAGGTAAGCTGTTGAACATTTTGAAACTAATTTTACTGGGTGCTGTTGCTGTCTATGGCAGCAACATCGCTCAGTTAAAATAGTTTCAAAGTATTCAACATCATATGTTTGTTAAATAGTAAAGACAAATTCGTACAACAACACTTAGGCCGTCGTCAATTAAGCGTTCGTGACGAACCTATCTACCCAATTCATGACGTAATTGATTATGACGTCACCATACACGTTGCCTGATTGATTGCGACGTCATATGACTGATGGATAAACTGAAAAGGTTCATTTAACATTATCCTTTCAGATGCTTATTACCGGCATAATGTATCGAACTTATTTTATTTTAATTTGTATAAGCCAACGTGTTTATTGAAAACAAGTTACTTAGGTCTATATTTTAAATAATATTGTAACATAATTGATATGAATTTAAATATTTATCTTTCAAAACCACTAGCCAAGTTTACTTTATTTTTCAATTAACTTCTTTTGAAGTATACGAAATACAATATATAATAGAATATTTCAGTAATATGATTCAGCTCACATATGAGTTTTAGATATACAATAACCTACAAATATGTTGGAAAATCTAATAGAGGGATCCGTTTCTAGACTAGTCATACCCCGCCTATTTCGAAACAAGCTCCGCACCCCCCTTTATTTGTGTGGAATCGATTTAAACCGTGAAACCTTGAATTTCCAGAACCTAAATTTCTGGGTAACTAGAGGCAATCTGTTCAATATCTTGAAACTAACATGACTGGGGCCGTCGCCACAACAGCTCAAACTCGCGCCAAAACGCCAAGCGAAGATATATTCAAGGACAAAAAGTTCATACACGTTACAGACTTATTTATGCTCACGACGGAAGTAAGTGACGTCCTATTGATTGTGGCATCAGTGTATATGTGACGTAATGGATTTTGGCATCGGATCCTTGAGTAACAGATCGGATCATTCTGTTTCAATGTGTCAATAAGCTAATTGCAGCGAAGCTGGACAGCGCGTGCTTCCATGTCAATATGACGCTAGCGATTAACTCAACGCTCGGTGACAATGGCGGGTTGGTGGTGGTATTATTTGTGAATATAAAGCCAGTACACACAAAACATACGGACAAGTAAAATGGTATTTGATATTAATAAATGACAACCTTACGCGGACATTACTAGTATCCTGATATCGCAGCTTACTGAGTCGGAACTGGACCAATACTGGGCCAATCTGGCCCGGTATTGTCCCTGTAGTGGCCCAGTAACTTGCGTTATCTGGATAGTGGCTGGTAATATTACATGACCGACTGCAGACAGGCGAATGTATGCAATGCGGTTTAATTCGCACCCTCACATATATTAATAAAAAAAAACTGCTAGGGATATTCTAAATAAAAATACTTAAACACCAGAAAACCAAGATTTGACTACCACCAGAAAAAGCCTAACCTAATCTTAATGTGATAAAAGAACCTCACAGTGAAATAGACGTAGCACAGTCAATCAATAGTGGTGTAATCATGCTTGCCAGGGCTAAAGCCTGACAAGTGAAGTCTGCTGATATTCAGTGCAGCACGTGTTTTCTCACAGAAGACAATTTAATGCCTCTTCTATTTACATTTGAAGGAATTTTCTTCCAGAATGGGCCACAGACATCATCTGAATGATCAGGAACCTTCTCGTGACATTTGTCTGCTACAAGATGGCTGGACGTAGCAAAGAGTAGCGGTTTCTCTTGGAGTCAATCAGAGTGACATATTCAGAGTATGAAACTGGTATCATTAGACCATTCAGATGTAATGGTGGAGAAAGTGCGAGGGTTACCGCGCAACCACGAGACAGGTTTCTTGTCATCTCTACCTGCCGAAACCGAACCACGAATGCTGCAGTATTGCGAAAACGTTTTAGAGCCGCGATCATGGGCGTCGCCAGAAATTCTAAAGAGGGGGTCGAATTTGGGGTGGGTTCGGGAGAGGGCATCCCCCTCCCGCATCTAATCAAAATTAGAATGGCTAAAATATGCTCAGACCTCAAATAACGATTATTATTTTTTTGGTTTTGTTGTGTACAGGGTGGGGGTGGGGGGGGGGGGGGGGCGGGTGTGATAAAAATGCCAACGTTATCTATCTGGGTAGGCCTATTTTTGTGGGGGCGGGGTGGGGGTGTTGTCGTTCGCACCGGACGACACCCCCTCCCTGCCGACGCCTATGGCAATGGGGTTGACAAATTCCACTCAGACGGTAAGAAACAGACTGCATCCCGGTGGCTTGACGGCCCGCTGATCTTGTGTTTGAGGCACCATCAAGCGAGACTGGAATGGAGTAAAGAAGATCTCAAATGGACTTCTGCTCAATGGGAGGTTGTCTTGTTCACAGACGCTATTCTGCTTGAACCGTTAAGGTTGAGGTTCAGTCATAAAAAGATGTAGTTGCATCTGTATGGATTCTGATTTGATCCATATGTTCAATATTTTCTGTTATCGTACATTATCTGATTATAGCATATATGTCTGTATGTGTGTTCACTGTAATGTACAAATAGTTCAAATAAATATAAAATATCCTAGGAAAGTAACTTTGAAGAATAAGAGAAAGCGTACATCCAATGATGAAGACACCAGAACATGTGGACTGGACAACAGCGCAAAAGCGGCAAAGTTCATAGATCAGTGGTAATGACTACACTGAATAGTTGCTGATAGAATATATGCAGGGGATTCTAGCGTAGGATACCTAGGCCTAAATACGGCCAGGCCTTCTAAAATGGAGGATTTCAGTTTATCCATCAATCACATGACGTCATCATCAACTACGTGACGTGTAGGATGACGTCATAATCAATTATGTCATGATTGATGTAACTAACTTCGTCACGAACGCTTAATTGATGAAGCGTCGTCGTACGAAGTGTATGTCTTTGCCATAGGCAGCAACAGCACCCAGTTAAATTAGTTTCAAAGCATTCAACAGTTTACCTGTATAGTTTTCTGGAAACTAAGATTCAGAGAGTTAAGGGATCGATTGATCCCAACACGGGCAAAACGTGGGTGGAGCTTAGCTAGATATGGTCGCGGCATAGCGAAAACTGGATTCCTCAATTGATACAGTAGCGGGTCAGTAATAAAGAGGCGGTTAGAACTCCTTTACTATGACAGATAGCTATAGGGTCAAACTCAAAGTATGGCGGTTATTTAACATGCGTGGTCTCATGACAACTCATGGGTGGTCTTATAACCACTCGTCTTAAAGAACCACTATATTCTCAGCTTAAATGCAAGAAGTTCGCTACAGAAATGTTTGATTGTATTATGTCCGATTTGGATAGATTTTGCAGTTGACTTTCTTTCAAAATGACTCGATAGAGCGCGTTATCCTAAGGAACAGGCTTGGACATTGTTCTAACAATCGTACACGATATGGTGGATACGAGCTCGCCTGATGTGCCAGTTTTTGCATTAGCTTCCCACAATGTCGCAGACATATTTTCTTCAACCACCTATACAGCGGCAGACTCGTCAGTGCTGATCGGAAATCGGGGTTCCTAAGCGTATATATCCAGGGGTTCAGCAGCAACGGTATCATATATATGAGAAGTATCATCTCCTGAATGAAAACCGGTACCGACTGATTTGATTTATCATCTGACTGTTGTTGAATAGCCAGAATAATCAGGATGAATTTCGGAACTTTACGAAAGACTATGAGCACTATTATAAGCAGAACTGTCGCGGCACTCTTTGATAAAGCTTGCCGTTTCCCGGGATTTTTAGAGTTCTTTGCCAAGGAAGAGGACGCTCTGTTCTTTTCCCTACGTCTTTCATGGCGTCCTGCTATCCGCCAGATGGCGCCGTATACACCGATTGCAAACAGCATTGAGGTTGTAAGTATTTCAATTGTTGGCCATGGATAGACAAGCGTATTGATACATTGGCTTTCTCCAAGATTCTCTCTGTCATATGGAACCATTGCTGATAGGTAACCTAGGAAATGCGACACGATAACGGATATAATAATTGCAAGAGCTACCCGCTTACGCGTAAGGCTTGGGCGATATTGAAGTGGCTTGGTGATGGTTAACAATCTGTCTCCCATTGTAAGACAAAGGCCAAAAAGACTATAGTAACAAACTACAAGACTGCTACAACTTGTAAATATACAGGCAGATCTCGTACTCAGCCATTTATGGACAGTACATGAGAAGCTTAGTCCACCAACCGCCATTAAGTAAATACCACTGACCATGTCACCAACTGCCAGGTTTCCAAGAAAAACGTTTCTATTTTCCGTAACCTGCGTGTCCGAGCGAACAAGTACAGTACAGTGGCATTGCTGAGTACAGCAATTAACATCATGAGTGTATTGGCAAAGTCAAACGAAAACACAAGTGGAGGTCGACAGGCGACATGTTCTTCCGTGTCACTGTCGTTTCCAATCTTCATATCTGAGTGAAAGTACTACTTTTCCAAAACACAATTTTCTGATGACTATTTAAGCGTAAGTTCTGTCAATCACATATTGTCATATTTGTCGGGGAAAACTGTCAAAACTGTCGACAGAATAAATTATCCTTGCTTAATCGACAAAATCTGCTCAAATAGGCGATGCAAACGTGACTGTACTGTATTTTGAGATACTAATAACGTCGAGAGAGAGAGAGAGAGAGAGAGAGAGAGAGAGAGAGAGTGAGAGAGAGAGAGAGAGAGAGAGAGAGAGAGGGAGGGAGGGAGGGAGGGAGAGAGAGAGAGAGAGAGGCGACGAATATTGTTTGAATTGTAGGCCTTTTCCTGTCTGGTTTGCATATACCTTAAGTTTCCAAAATCTAACACTTCACCTTTTTATGTAATGGCGCCGTCCGTCCTGGTGGGCGGGCGGGCGGGCGGGCGGGCGGGCGGGCGGGCGGGCGGGCGGGCGGGCGGCAGAGTGGTTTCCGGATGATAACTCTGTTACCGTTTGTTGGATCACATTGAAACTCCATAGGGTGGTGGGACTAGTTCTGGGAAAGAAACCTATCGAAATCGACGATGATCCGAAATCCAAGATGGCCGCCAACCACCGGCGTCCATCTTGAAAATTTGTTTCCGGAGGATAACTCTGTTACCGTTTATCGGATCGCTTTGAAACTAACAAAAATATATAAGGCTTTACATGCAAAACATGTCAAAGTTACCAGAACATCATCCCAGGCTTAATCAGACGTATATGGAAGGTGATCATGTTGTAGAAAGAACAGAATACTGTTCAAACAGACTCTGGTCGGACCTGATAATAGAGTAAACATTCTAACGTTCAAAGTAATGATGTGTGGAGTGGTGGTAGCTTGACAGATGGCTTAGGTTTGACGGAATCTGTGCGGCACCAAAGGGTGTTAATCTTACCCATTACTGTGGCAATCCATGAGGCAATGACCACTCGCTTGCAAAAGAAAATGCATACTTATGAACGACAGGTCGACCTCAACAGAGTCAGAAAAGACCCCAATCTCGTTGATATTGATAAAATATTGCACTCGTTTAATGATCACAATCCATTCGACTGCAACTTCCACGATTTAACAGCAGAGGATTGTATCCACTGTGATAGCATTTAGGAGAGCGGCTCTAAGCTTTACTCAAAGATGGACACAGTGTAATATAAATGGTGCAAGAATTATGCGATCTGATCAAATTAAGACTTTGCAAGATCTTAAACCTGGACTAATGGTACGATGAAACAAATTACCATACATTGATTCAGCTATTCTTGCTGACCATCTCACAACAAATTGATGACACCATATTGTCAGTGCGAAATGTGTGTGGTCCCTCCATCCTTGTTCAATGCCACTTTCATGAGAAACCCAGAGAAGACTTACTTAGCGATATGAGTATGTCTGGTGACCGAATGTACGTTGTTGATGGTGTTTAACTTCTTCACTATGCAAGATGAAAAAATGAGGGTCTTGGAGCAGTACCCGTCATACCTCACACATCATCTAGGCCAGTATATTGTTGTATTCGGTACATATGACGTCATATACCTGATTGACAGATTAGATTCCTCTATTGCAGGTCAGTCCGGTCAGGTATTGGCCCTGTACCGGCCAAGTAACTTGCGCTATTTGGATAGCGGCTGGTTATATTACATGACTGACTGCAGACAGGGGAGTGTACACGATGCAGTTTAACTCGCACCCTCACATATATTGACAAAAATTGCTAGGGATATTCTGAATTAATATACATAGATACCTGAGAAGGGCATTATGCAGGTGAAATGGACATTGTGCAGATGAAATGGACATTGTGCATTCAAGCGTTAGTGGTCTACCATGCTTGCCGGGATTGAACCTGAAAGGTGAGATCTGCTGTCATACAGTGAAGCATTTGATTTTTCTCACAGAAGAAAAATGGAATTCCTCTCCTTATTACATTTGATGGACTTTGCTGATTCGTTTTGTCATCTGAGTGATCATGAATATTCTCGTGGTATTTGTCGGCTAATTGAACAATTAAACAAACGTCATGAGTCGAGGACGTGTGAGGGCTATCACACAACCGCAGGCCAGGTTTCTTGTTATGCATGTGACACCAATCCACTAATGTTAGAGTATTACAAAATCAGTTTAGAGCCACGACGCGGTTGATGATATCGACTCGGCCGTTAGAAGTAGACTGCATGCTAGTAGCTTGACGGCCTGCGGACATGACGTGAGGGTACACTTGAACGAGAGACATCGTCAAGCCAGACTGGATTGGAGTAGAGAACATTTCACCTGGACTCCTGCTCAATGGGAGGTTGTCATTGTCAGAGGGGAGTCACGATTCTGTTGGACATTCACAAAGGATGCGACTGTCTGTGGCGACGTCAACAAGCAAGATGCTGCTGCCAAATTGGTTGAACGTAACTTTTATGCTGGAGGTTCTGTCATAGTGAGGGGTGCTAATAGTGCTGGTGGCCATAGCGATCTCTCCTATATCTAGAATTGCTCTCTGACTCATGCGAGATATATCGACGAAGTTTTCATCCGTTTGTCCATCCCTACCCATACATGGTAATGCGTGGCTGTGAAACCCTGACTGCTGCACTTGGTATACTCCACAGTACGCTGCATGGTAACCTCTGTCATTGTGCCCGTTATGCTTGGTTGAATAATATCTGACTTTGATTTTCTTTGTTGATCGTTAAGGCCGTATCCCTATGTTGAACAGTTTGTGTTATTGTACGTTATCCATAGCAATTGTAGTAGTAGTATATATATATATATATATATATATATATGTATATATATATATATATATATATATATATATATATATATATATATATATATATATATATATATATATATATATATATATATATATATATATATATGTGCGTGCGTGCGTGCGTGCGTGCGTGCGTGCGTGCGTGCGTGCGTGCGTGCGTGCGTGCGTGCGTGCGTGCGTGCGTTCACCGTTATGTACAATAGTCCAAATAATAGTGAGAAATACCTTTGAAGAATAAGTGATAATGTATATCATTTGATGTTCATACTATCTGGATCACAGTCTCATGATGCATGTCGTTATATGACGTCATAATCAACTACCTGACGTATAGAATGACATCACAAGCAATGCCGTCATTATGTACATAATTTGATGATCATACTATCTGGATCACAGTCTCATGATACATGTCGTTATATGACGTCATAATCAACTACCTGAAGTATACAATGACATCACAAGCAATACCGTCATTATGTACATCATTTGATGATCATACTATCTAGGTCAGAGTCTCATGATGCATGTCGCCATATGACGTCATAATCAACTACGTGACTTATATAATGACATCACAATCAATGACATCATTATGTACATCATTTGATGATCATACTATCTGGATCATAGTCTCATGATGCATGTCGTCATATGACGTCATAATCAACTACGTGACGTATAGAATGACATCACAATCAATGACGTCATTATTGTAAGGGAGTTAGCTAATGTTGGCGTGGATTAGATAACTGTACGATGTGAAACACCGATGCGTTTTATCAAAAGCCAAAATCTCAGTAATGATTATGACGTCATGAGTCAAATGATTACCGGATATTTTATTGCCAAAACGCTTAACCCAAAATGGAAATGATAAAATAGATGTCTAGGGGTAGCTAAATGATTTCCATTATGAATGGTTAACCCTTTTATTCGAAGGAAATCTTATAGGACCGATTTGAGGTGAATTCCAACACTTCCTTATCTTGGCTCGATAAATGGAAGAGTGATCTGCATTAGCATTTGAACGTTAACCTATTGATTTAAAAGATGGTTGTAATTAAGAGGAAATAAACAAAGACAGATTTGAAAAAAATGATTATTCATTCATTCTTGCTTGCTTTCTGATATTTGTTGTGTGGTCAAAGCAGTACTGCACAGTTGAAATAATTGTTATAATTGATATATTATATGGATATAAATGCTTCTGTTGAAGCAGGATTTCAAATTCTATAAGTGCTGAATTCCTCAATGTATGTTATCTTAAGTTGAACATTAGTAAACGAGTTTGAACTAAAACAAGAACCCTAATACCTTGAAGTCACATCTAGATCGAAACGACCATTATCAATCTATGTTGGATTGATCCTCGTTGATCCAATCCCTGCTCTTTTTTTTAGTTTTGATGTAAATCACATCAAATCGATTTTTCGATCCGATGTCATTTATATCAATCCTCAAAGAATATCACAGACGATTTAGTTCACTTCAGAAATCAGAAATGCTCAAAATTAATGGAAGATGAGGTCCGGGTAATATCCACTATCCAAGTTGGAAAATGATCCCTATTCGATCTGATCCATGTAGACCACTATCGACTCCTGACACATTTAGAACCTGGGATGGATATTGACCGTTGGATAATCACTTGACTTTATGGCAGCAAGTATGATTTTATGTTAATTAAAACCTAAGACTTAACGGTTCTTGGTTCAGAATCTAAATTTGAAAATATCAACCTAATTAATATGATAATAATTATGACAACAATCAATGTAGGATTTACAGATAATAAATCAATAATATACGACCTGAATGTAGTATAGCTGTTGTAAATACTCAATGGAAAGTCATTTCTTTGTGGCTTGAAGACGAAAGGGTCCTGCTGACGAATGATCACAATACGAATTCTGGAAAGATGTGGGTGCACCCAGACGAACGCGCACGGTGCAACACAAAAATATAAATGACCGAAATTTATCTTACGACATAGGCGGATCTGAAATGCTGAATATGCCTGGCCACGAGCCGCCAGAAGCTAAGGACATGATTGATCTACGAACGACCAGAAGCTGGTGATCTGCCACACAACCACGTTAACCAGAAGCTGGTTATCTGGTGACAGTTAATGATGAGTAGGAGCTAGAGATCTGACTACGAGTAATGACTACTAGGAGCTGGAGACCTGGCTATGGATGATAGTACCAGGAGCTGGAGACCTGGCTACGGACGATATTACCAGGAGCTGGAGACCTGGCTACGGATGATATTACCAGGAACTGGAGACCTGGCTACGGATGATATTGCCAGGAGCTATGCGGACGACGATTATGGTGACCCAAAGTCATGGAGCGATTCTTAAATGAAAGTTCATATTGTGACAACAAACCAAACATTATATTGTCTGGAGAAACGTGAATTCTAAATGTTCACTAAGTTTTCTAACTGTTAATGGGCCAAAAAAACTGAAATCTACATTAGTTATAACCTAATCACAATAACAAATACAATTATCTTAACTCTAACTGCTATAATTTTGTATAAATGTAAATCTCGATTACGAATATCCCCTACGCTTTTATAATTGACAATGAAGTAATTTATTTCATTAAATCGAAAAGAAAGCGTGCAGGACTGAATAACAATCTGTCTACCTATATTGTAGCGGATTTGGAGTCCAAATATGTTGCGGGTGACATAAGCTAACGCTTGTGTATGGAAATCCGATTCCTATGTATGATCTCACGATGTATGTCGTCATATGACGTCATAATCAACTACGTGACGTATATAATGACATCACAATCAATGACGTTTTTATGTACATCATTTGATGATCATACTATCTGGATCACAGTCTCATGATGCATGTCGGGAACACGTCAAGATGAAAACAATATGTAGGCATACACCACTAAGGAAGTGTGGACATGTCAAAGTTCTAAGGTCACACAGGTGATGACCTCCAGTCTTAAGTAACCACCATAATCTGCTACACCTCCAGTAAGTAATGGTTTGTTATAGAAATCTGTGACTCACTGTATCCGATTTGGATTGATTTTCTGCTGACTTTGCTGAAAAATATCTGGATAGATCGGGATATCATCTCCTAAGGAATAGGCTTGGACATGGTTGCCACAGTCGAAGAAGATATGGCGGATACATGCTCGCCTGATGTGACAGTCATTAGCTTCCCACAATGACAGTGTTCTATTTTCTGCAACCATCGATACATCGGCAGATTGGTCAAAGCTGATCGGAAATCGGGATTCCTAAGCGTATATATCCAGGGATTCAGCATAAAGGGTATCATATATATGAGAAGTATCATCTGCTGAACGAAAACCGGTACCGGCTGATTTGATTGATCATCTGGCTGTTGTTGAATAGCCAGAATAATCAGGATGAACTTCGGAACTTTACAAAAAGCTACGAGCACTATTATAAGCAGAAATGTCGCAGCACTCTTTGATAAAGCTTGTTGTTTCCTTGGATTGATGGAGTTCTTTGCCAGGGAAGAGGACGCTCTGTTCTTTTCCCTACGTCTTTCATGGCGTCGCGCTATCCGCCAGATGGCGCCGTATACACCGATTCCAAACAGCATTGAGGTTGTAAGTATTCCAATTGTTGGCCATGTATAGACAAGCGGATTGATACATTGGCTTTCTCCAAGATTCTCTCTGTCATATGGAACCATTGCTGATAGATAACCTAGGAAATGCGACACGATAACGGATATAATAATTGCAAGAGCTACCCGCTTACGTGTAAGGTTTGGGCGATAATGAAGTGGCTTGGTGATGGTTAACAATCTGTCTCCCATTGTAAGACAAAGGCCAAAAATACTGTAGTAACAAACTACAAGACTGCTACAACTTGTAAATATACAGGCAGATCTCGTACTCAGCCATTTATTGACAGTACATGAGAAGCTTAGTCCACCAACCGCCATTAAGAAAATACCACCGACCATGTCACCAACTGCCAGGTTTCCAAGAAAAAGGTTTTCCATTTTCCGTAATCTGCGCGTCTGCGCGAATAAGTACAGGACAGTGGCGTTACTGAGTACAGCAATTAACATCATGAGTGTCTTGGCAACGTCAAACGAAAACACAAGTGGAGGTCGACAGGCGACAAGTTCTTCCGTGCCACTGTCGTTTCCCATCTTGATACTTTAGTGAAAGTACTTTAAAAAAAGTAGTTCCAAAACGCAATTTTCTGATGACTATTTAGGCCTACATGTCAGATCTATCGAAGGAAACCGGTGAGATATTAAATTATCGTTTGCTTACTCGGCGTGTTCTGCTCAAATAGTCGATAAAACGTAGCTGTAATGTAAGTTGAGATAGTAATAAAGAGAGAGAGAGAGAGAGAGAGAGAGAGAGAGAGAGAGAGAGAGAGAGAGAGAGAGAGAGAGAGAAATGCAGATCTATGGATTCAGTTTTGCAATCTACGTCGTAATTGCTATGAATGGATCCGATATGTTACTCAAGCATTGGATTCAAGTGGCGTCACAATCAAAATGTGTTATTCATTAACTGAGGCAAGATTCACAATAGGTAGATCCGACACGAGATACACAAAAGGCGGATAAATAATGTTTGAATTGTAGGTCCTTTCCTCCGTCTGGTTTGCTTATACTGTCCTTTTCCAAAATCTAACACTTCAGCTTTTTAAAACACGAGAAACTGTATGAGATCTATGACAAATCACTCCGTATTTTGCAAATGGTGGACGTTCTGTAAATCTAGTATCTGACGTCATAAATAATTATGTCACTAGTTAGCTGATGCCACAATCATAATGGCATAGCCAAAATAGCCTCGTTATGAAAATCGAAATGCCATTCAATGGACCTTTCCATTTTTAGCCATGCCCCGCCCATCACTAGCTAAGCTCCACCCACACCTCGCCGTGTTGGAATTGATCGATCCCCCCAAGTGAACCTAGCTATCAATTTCCTGAAAAAACTATACAGGGAAGCTGTTGAATATTTTGTAACTAATTTGACTGGGTGCTGTTGCTGCCTATGGCAGCCACAGCGCCCAGTCAAATTAGTTTCAAAATATTGAACAGAATATTTCTTAGATAGTAAAAGCAAACAATTTGCACACCAAAGCGTAGACCGTCTTCAAATATGCGTTCGTGACGTACTTATCGACGTCATTCATGACGTCATTCACTATGATGTCATTGTACACATCACGCAGTTCATTATGACGTCATATGATGGGTGGGTACTCTGGAAAGGTGAATTGCATGACACTAACCTACAAACATGTAAAATGCATAATCGTAATTTCAAAATAACTAAGCTTTTGAGTAGTTCGAAGCTAATTTAACTGGAACCTGATCAGAATATCCCTTACACCATAAATAATGTAAAATCTCGTGTCTGTAAGGATTATATGGCGGACCAGATGATTCCTAGAGACGGCAACCTGTCTAACGCGCTTAGTTCTCTAATGATGATAGGCTACACCAGTGTCGTGCCATATTTGAAACTCTATATAGACTCATGGTTTGCAAGACTTTAACCCTTTAACACTCATATCAGCCAAAACCAGCTTCTGCAGTGGTCATGAGAAATGTCCATTTACAGACGAAGAGAAGACTGTTTTTGAAAATTGACCACTGGAATGACTGGCTCGATAACAGAGCCAGTCATTCCAGTTGCAAGTTTTCAAAAATATTATTCTCTTGGTCTGCAAATGGGCATTTTCTATGAGAAAATTGAAATTCTCTTGAACAAATCCAAGGGTTAAAGGGTTAAATATCCCTCACCCGTGGACATTAATTAACTTGGCATCTAATTAATGGCTTTCAGAGCAAATACAGCATTGCATTTTCCAATTACTCTTGACAGATATGGGATCAATAAATAAATCTCGAGACCACATATTAATTAATAAGATAAACATCCATTGCGTTGTGTAAACAAGCTGGGTATCTGATTTGATGGCGAATGTCACGGATAGGCTAAATCATTGGATATTAACGATTTAATGATTAAATTTGAATCAAAATATTTGCTTACTGAATATCAATTTGCAATCCAAAGGAAGGAATATTTTCAAAATTTACCACTAGAATGGCTGGCTCGTTTAACGAGCCAGTCGTTCCAGTGATGCATTTTCAAAAATAGTATTCTTTTGGCCTGTAAATGGACATTCCAAAAGACCACTGAAGAGTCCGGTTTTGGCGGTGTACAGAATGAAGGGGTTAATGACTTGCCGTACTGGTATGTGTGCTTCTCACTCGGACCCCTGAATACGTACTCGTGGTAAGTGATCAAATCACGTTGACTCATATGTCCAGGAGTTACCTGGCAAATCATGGAATGCAATTCACACACTTTACATACTCTCAACACCACCACCACCACCACCACCCTTTTATCACTTTTTTACTTATTATCATTCCCAGGTCGTACAATGACATATTGAAGATTTTGGATCTTCGGTGGAAACAACTTCTTACTAACTTGGTTGGTGGTCCCGCTTCGGCACCGATAGCACAGATGGAGTGTTGCTACGACAACACGCTAGCTGATGTCGAAGAAGGAGATAGGCAGCCTGGCTCGCCTCATCTGACAGATGGTAGTTGACGATATTTAATGTTGACTGCTGGGCCTATCTGACGTTACTCAGGGAAGGACTGGAGGTTTCCTCCAGCTCAGGACTAGGTTCTAATCTACTAAATTTACTCAAGACTGACTTACATATACGTAAGTTTAAACCTTTATTTACAATACACAATATTTTCAATCAAGGAGCAAAAGTAGCTCATAAATTCACACTTGGTACAATCGTGTACAATACTAATCATCGACTAATCTAATTCTAAGTAAACCAGAGCTTCGTTATGCTAATGCAATAGCTTACAGTGCTGAACGTCGGCGTGACGTTCAGGATTCACGGTGGTGAATTGAATAAATCCTAAGTCCGAAATTCTGACTTATATACAACTTATCTTGGCACTCTAGCCAAGTTCTATATCTATCCTAATATTTAGATTCTTCCTGAATCCGTTAAATAACTCTTCTAGGTATGTTATAAGCACAGCTTGATTGGCCCGGACCATCAGTCCACCAATCAACTTCTGCTTATCTCTTCCTAGAAGTTTCTACCTAATAAACTTTGGTAGTTCTGACCAATCAACGATCCTTTCATTTCGTTGTTGGATGTAAAACCTATTCTATTTAATTCTTTGCTACAGAGTTTGATCGACGCTCATTGATTATGACGTCATCCTGATCATTCAACTCTGTGCTATTCTTCTATGGAGATGACGCCTCACATAGACAAAGCGGTGGTAGCTGGTTCTGATTTGATGCGATCTGTCAGCTAACTAACAGCATTACGGAATGTGTTGTTGTTGCATGCCATTGTATGAGTGACATATAGTTGATATACAAATTTCGATTATGTTATTAATTCCTACAGGACGCTACAATGGCCATGTCCTGTACATTGCCTATTGATGGATAAGCCTGTAGGATGCTAGAGTTAATAGGCACATGAGCTGTATGATCTCATTGCCAGCTGATGTTGTTCTATTCTCATGTGAGAATCTAGAATGCCTACGTCATCAACTAAGTCCCTTTGTCACGTTCGATTCCAGCGATTCTTATACCTCGATTATTTTCCAAACTATCGATCCAACCAACTGCTGAATATAATAAAAGTGTATGCCGACTGAACAGCAACAACTTTCACCTAAACTATTTCCAGATACACATCAACTCAGAACCGTGGGACTCATTCCAATCAACTCGCCTATTTCAATTTGATGATAAAACTTTATCCATCAATCCTGAGTGTGCCATTCACACACCATCCATTTACTAGAAACTGCGTATCATCAGCACTAGCTGATGTAATAATAATAAACTAAATATTGAGATTATACAAGCCAACCGGTCCATTAGCTCACCTGGTATTTTCAAATCATAAATTTCTCTTAGGACTTACTCGAAGATATAAGACATCTAGCGGGGTCATGACTTCCCACAAGACAATCCCATATCTACAATATGGGTGGGTGGGGCCTTGAGCACATTCCAAGGGCAATGGGTCGTCGAGTGGGTTGGGGTGGGGGTACCCCCACCCCCGTCATATTTGTCCTAAGTGTAGAGTGACACTCGCCATGTTTACTGGTCTTACATCGACGATCTCATCACCACACATGACTCAATGACCACCAGATCACAAAGGCTTCTGGTCATTTATAAAACACCATAGGTCAGAGAATGGGGGTGGGGATATTGTAGCTCGCGGGGGTGGGGGGGGGGGTACGTACTGGTCCGCTATGACGTTTCCGCCCAGCACACCGCAAGTGCACTATGAACGGGATGGCTGGTTAGCTGCAGATCTCGGTATTGCGGATCGCGTATGACATCTCTCCGAGAAATACAAAGACCGACTTCTAGAGCCGGTGGAACACTGGTGTTCCAGTGGGGGCCATGCGACCATTGCCGCCAAGATTGAACCACACGGTCTAGTCCCAATTATTTGTGTCACCGGTATGTCTATCTATACTAATTTAGAGATATGGAACAATTTATAATTAAACAGTGGAAATATTTATATTCTATACAAACAAGATGAATCGTTTGACAGTAAATGGGCACACAGTAATACACAACATAGAGCTATCTGGTGTTCTTTTCACGTGGTGTCGCCGGAGGTACCACACAGGTTCTTGAATCCGCAGAGGTATCCCCGCAAGAGAAGCATCCGCAACGAAGTCACTAAATAGTTTAATATAAACTAGTATACCCATAACACACACGCACGCACGCACGCACGCACGCACTCACGCACGCACGAACGCACGCACGCACGCACGCACGCACGCACGCACGCACGCAGAAAATATTGTTGTTGCGAGAGGAAAGTGCCTAACAGAAACTAGCTTCGGCCGCAAGTGGCAGCGATTCCTACCTAACTTTAGATACAGATGTCCAATGGCCACAGACGTTCCGCTTACCGTAGGTCGCTTGGATTAGCATCTACCTCCAAGGACAGCATGCATACATGTTATGACACAAGGCACCCGAATTCGATAAATATCCGGATACCTTGCCCTGCAACCACGTAAAACATCACCTGGACAATGGCTACGTTTCACATAAGCAAGATTTATATCCTGACACGTCTTTATGGTGCGGGTGAAGAGACGATATCAATCGCGAGCATTTTCCTGTGAGGGCGTGACGAGCTCCAATGCTTCATCCAGACACTGCAATGAATTGGATGGAGATCCGCATCTCGTCCGTCACCGTGTGCTACAGATCTAACAGTTGACCTGTCGTTAGGATTAAGTTACAATATGCCCAGATATGCACTGCGGCCGGTAAATAAACTGACTAACATACATTTATAACTATCTGTTTTCGCAGTGCTTCCTTCATTGGCGGGGTTATCTAGCTAACAAGTATCCGAAGATACGGGGGAGACGTATGTAAATCAGCACTTTAACCTTCACCGCTCGGAAACCTCTGATAGTTTCCCGATCAACGTGCTAATGGGGAGTCCAGACAATTAGTAAGCCATGCGGCTGGTGGATCATGGAAGGAGACAATAACTTAATATGCCCTATAGGCAAATGGCAAATTTTACACAACCTTGCCGGAGTGCGGGCTACATTACCACAACAACTGGGAAAGAGGCGTACATTATATGTTCCTAGACGAAGAAATTGTCCCTAACCACTTTAACCTATGCTATCGAGGTGAATAGTAAGGTTTAGTTGGTAACATGCCGGGCTCAAACAATTAGAGTCAAAATTGATGATGGTGGGGGGGATAAAGTGATGCGGATATATCTATTGCTGTATAGTATTTCCTCGCGTACTGTGGTCCAAAGTTTTCTACAATTAAACAAAACATATTAACTGAATGGGTAACTGCCTTATACCAATGCAATAAATAGAATGTCATTAAATGATGTAACCAAATATCACAGATTGATGAACTCAAGTGGTGCGGCTAATTGAAAGCACCGACAGTAAACAAGGATAATATTCACGGTAAAACAGAAATTATAAATTGCGGTCTTAAGACCGGTAAGGGACCTATTAGTCATCAGTACCATATACGGAAATGAGAATTAAATGTACAATAGTATAGCTACTTGAGTACCTAATTGTCATAGGTACGGAACAGGCTAGTATGTTACTGAAATTGAGGCACTAACGTATTCATAACGCGAGTCGACACGTTCTCTGAAGCTGCAAAGATTTCCGCAGGCAGATTTCCACAGCTGATCTCCGCAGGCAGGTCTCTGCAAGCTGACGCCTCCACACAGGGTAGACATGGTACACACTCAGGACAGTGAAACAGAGCAGTGAAGAAATGTCTATTAGATAGTCTTTGTAGCTATTATACAATTTATACGGAAGTGAGAAAGTTATCCGTCCGGTGACGGAAGTAATAAAGTTGAAGTTTGCCCATTAACAGAGAGGGTTGTATATAATGTTAAGCAGCTACATAGACTGGCACATGGTGCGGGATGCATCGTATAGCTCTTGCGGCGCACCCAGCAAAGTTCCACTAGACTGGGGTCAAAAAGTTAATTAAACACACACAACATGCAGTGCGGAAATTGAAGTCCACTTTTCAGTGTGGTTGGCAGATCTGGCGAGTCATCCACCAAGAATCACCATAAGTTCTACATTCCATAGAATCACATCCCGGGCCTGCACAGCCCGCTCTCGCAAAGGCTCCCTTAGGAAAGTCCGGATGCAGAAAGTATAACATTAAATTTAGTCTATAAGTGCCGCTTTCCATGTAAGCTTGTATGCGCGCTTTTCTGCTAGCAGAAAAGTCGATCCAGTGCATTTAGATAGAACCATTTCCATGTGAGCTTTTCAGCCCGCTGAAATTCTCTCGCTTAAAAACAAGTCGCACAGTTCGCGACTTTTCTGCTCGCTTTTCTGCTAGCAGAAAAGTCGGTCTAGTGCATTTCCTATATATAGATTTCCACGGGCGCGTGTCCGTGCCGCTGACACGCGCGCTTGTTATGTATGTTGATCTTGTACGCATGCGTGTAGCCTGATAAGCAGGTTATCTAGTAATTGTGGCGTTTAAATGTGTGAAGATTTACATGCAATAATGATGCCCTACAAGAGTCAGCTTCTGTATTATTTGCGCAAGAGACAAAGAACTCGCATTCGTATGATGCAGTTAATGCGGTTGACAAACTAAAAAAGAGTGCACAGATATTGGGTGCAGATATTGTTCTAACAAATCAATTAACTGCTCCTGTTTTTGAAAGCTCAGCTTCAGGACCTGGCCTCTATACTTTTGCGACATGATGCATGTAGTGTGTAGGAAAGCAAAAAAAGCGCCTGAAATTCGCTTGACTACGCTAGGAAAACAGCCGGATTCGCTGGTAAACTCGCCCACATGGAAATAGACAAACCCGCGAGCAGAAAAACTTGCGAGAACACGCGAGCAGAATAGCTCACATGGAAAGCGGGCCTTACCCAAAAACTAGTGGAAGCTGAGGACGTCCTCCCACCGCGGGTGCGCTGGGATCCGTAAGACACCGGTTGACGTGAGAATCACTGTAGGGCAGCAGTTACATCCGTCCTCCTGATGGTCCAGAGGTCTTGTGCGGGCTGGCTTCCACACCGATTCTCGATTTTCCACCCCTTTTATACTACTCGTGACGTCAGAGGCAGATGCCTCAGCCAATCAGCGGCCGAGCAGTAGCCAATCAGCGTGCAGCTAGATCAGTGACGTATTTATCACGTGCACAGAACATTCTACATCTATTTATGCATACACACGATTACGACGTCAAAAGCAATATTTTGACGATAATTTAAGGGGATTTTCGCGGATAACTCTAAATTTTTAAATAGTCAACAGTTCTAGAAAGCTTTTTTTTATTCTGGTCCAGATCGGTACCAAGACCAACTAGAACGGAATAATTAAATTTTTTTAACGAGTACCAACTCGGTACACTATAGGCATGCACTCGCTTCCAATTCTGTGACGTGTTGTCAAGGAAGCTCTGACGCACGTGCATGCGCACCACGCGTTTTATCAGACATAGCCGATTTTAACGAAAACCTCTCTCATAGGGCCTATGTACGCATACTATCCTACCTAGGGGGGGGGGGGTGTGGTCGGGGGGGGGGGGGGGTGTGCTTGGAGCGAATCCGGAGTGGCCGTTCCGTAGCCAGATTTGCTGGGATGGTCAGTACCCATCCGGTTGGGCTGCGCTACACCACCCCCTCCTATTTTGACACCCGTGGCAAACGATCATGCATGGCAAATCGAACACACTGGAGCATGCTATGCTGGAATTATGGACTTTCCGAGTAGGCGCGTAGCCGAGAGGAGAGTGACGCAACAGACGCGTGTTCCTAAGAAAGAGCGCATAGGGTGCGAAAGAATTTGGGAGGGAGGCATGCCATTGATTTTGACTTTTGACATGGAATTAATTTTCCATGTCTTTTCTTTTTTTTGTTTTTGTTTTTGTTTCACGGTGCGTGCATATTTTTCTTCAGATCTTTTAATTACTTATTTTTCTGCAGAGAACACCCAAGGTCCAATGTACCACAATTTTTATACACTTTTTATAAAATGTGCATATCTTTATTTACCCGGGATGCACGTGTAATTAGCATAATCTGTGATACTCTTCTCGGGTATAGTTATGTGATTATCCATTTACATAGCATCAGTACGACGGGACAGATTGTGGGTTAGCGGAAGCTACCCGTGTGGATCCACACTAACGGGCCACATTTTATATATATATATATATATATATATATATATATATATATATATATATATATATATATATATATATATATATATATATATATTAATATAATGTGGCCCGATGGTGTGGATCCACACGGGTAGCTTCCGATTTACATGCAATAATGATGCCGTACAAGAGTCAGCTTCTGTATTATTTGCGCAAGAGACAAAGAACTCGCATTCGTATGATGCAGTTAATGCGGTTGACAAACTAAAAAAGAGTGCACAGATTGTGGGTTAGCGGAAGCTACCCGTGTGGATCCACACTAACCGGCCACATTATATATATATATATATATATATATATATATATATATATATATATATATATATATATATATATATATATATATATAAATATATATATATATATATATATATATATATATATATATATATATATATATATATATATATATATATATTTATAAATATATATATATATATATATATATATATATATATATATATATATATATATATATATATATATATATATATATATATATATATATATATATATATATATATATACACCTGTGCAAAAGTTAAGCACCAGCAAAAACAATAGAACGTAGAAACATGATGGTACAACTTGCCTGCCATCCTTTTTGTCCCCGCGTTAGCTGACATAATTCCAAGTACGAAATGCACATGCATGCATGACTTCACGCCGCTTGATGTCCGTGCGTGGCGGGAAACAGCACACGTGTTCAGTTATGTAAAAGTCCAGTTTGAGGTGTAGAACATTACATACAGATTGAGGCGACAAGATTAGGAATTGTGTGTTCATGACCGTGGTTTATTTGTACAGAGAGAATTAGCTCTTGATTGTGAACCGCTATGGCAAGACGAAGGTTAAGTGATCGTGTGAAATGGCAAATCATAGGCATGCATACCACTGGTATGTCATGCAGAGAGATTGGCAGACAGCTGAACATTAACCATACTGTAATCAGTCGTTTGATTGCAAAACATGGGCAAACTAACGAGGTGAAGGACAGGCCTAGATCTGGAAGACCGAAGAAGACTACTGCCCGTGATGATCGAGCCCTAGTACGCCTTGTTAGGAGATCTCCATTCACCAACAGCAGAGTGCTCAGCCAGCAATGGGAAACGCGCAATAGAGTGTCAATGTCTACCGTCAAAAGGAGACTGTATGCTGCTGGCATGAAAGCTAGGAGACCTGTCAGACGTCCTCTCCTCACTGCACACCACAAAGAGGAGCGTCTGAGGTGGTGCAACGAAAGAAGACACTGGAACATGAGATCCTGGAGATGGGTATACTGGTCCGATGAAAGTCGGTTCCTGCTTCATGCCACAGATGGTCGAACTCGTGTATGGAGGTCCAGACGCACGGCGTGCGACCAACGTAACATCATGGAAGAAGTTCCATTTGGTGGAGGTTCCGTTATGATATGGGGGTGCATCTCATTTGATTGTAAGCTGGATCTGTTGACTGTACCTGGAACACTAAATGGACAAAGATATCAAGATTCCATACTGGATAGAGTTGTGGTCCCTCATTTTGTAAATCATGCACCTGGAACCCACCCTATATTCATGGATGACAACGCCCGACCACATCGTGCTAGAGCTGTGCATGAATACCTCCGCCAGAATGCCATCGAAACCCTACCATGGCCAGCAAGGAGCCCTGACATGAACCCTATTGAGCATATCTGGGACATTCTGGGAAACATGGTGAGAAGGAGGGATCCTCCTGTGCAGAACCTACAGGAATTAACAGACGCACTCCATCTTGAATGGCAACGAATACCACAATGGCGTATCAGTCGGTTGGTGACCAGCATGAGACGTCGTGTCCAGGCCGTCATCCAGGCACAAGGTGGATATACCCGGTATTAATAATGACAGTCTCAAACTCGTGCACAGATGTTAAACTTCGTTTTCAGACACCATTAATGACAATCTAGCCACGTGTGTCAACTGTATGGCAATAGTTGTCAGTTGTGTCAACGTAACCATATTCAGGCCTCGTTTTCAAGTTCAAACAAAAACATACAGTGTTTCCCCACCATCATAATCAGCATTCCTCTAGTTGTATTATTACCTCTTGCACTAAGATGGATGGGTACATAAATGTTTATGCTATTGCTTTCTTCATAGCACATGAATATACCCTCGCATGTGCGTAAAAATAGGGTGGTGCTTAACTTTTGCACAGGTGTATATATATATATTAATATAATGTGGCCCATTGGTGTGGATCCACACGGGTAGCTTCCGCTAACCCACAATCTGTCCCGTCGTACTGATGCAGGAACTAAAATAATAAGAAAAATATCAAATAATAATAAGGTAAAAAGACTAGTTCATCAGGCAACCCCATCTTAGCTGGGACTGCCTGATGGGATTATGACATATTCGCTATGGTGTGCTGTGTACTTACATCGCACACGACGTGTTTACAAAACAGGAATCCCCAGCGATTATTTTATGTGAGACACAGCTATGCAAGAATATTGCGCAGCTGTTTAGGATGACCATAGTCAGCCTAGGGACTGGGTATCAATTGTTAAAACATATATAATAATAAGAAAAAGATTTAAAAAATAAACATAATAATAATAAAGTTCTGTGTTCCGCATGACTATTGATAAATCCTGCTGCAACCTCGGCAATAGTGTCCACAAACATCCGCTATGAAGTTTCTCCAGCGTGTCTGGGTACCCCGACTCATACAGGACGGACGCGGCAGATGGGCCTCTGCTGCCGATATAGCACTACAAATCAGGCCCAGGTCGATACTACTGTAGCTGGAAGATGGTGCGGACGTATCCATTGAAGTACTGGTGGTGGCGGAGATGATGACCGTTGATGTGCGAACTGGTGGCAGTGTGGATACTGTGGCCATTACTTTTGTTGTCGAAGTCGTGGTTGTTGTCCGTGCTGAGGGTGGACTTAGGGCTGTAAACTGGATGAGTGATCGCTGTAATGATGATGCTGATGCTGATGCTGATGCTGTGCTGGCGGATAACTTCCGGATTTTCATTGCCTTCAGTAGTTTACTGGTGGTTGTCCTTGGTACTGCACAGATTTTAGTGGAGTGCGCAAGGCGTTTCTTTCCGGCGTAAGGACGATCCGGTGTAGTTACTTTTCGAACTGCTGGGTCCGTGGGAGTGCTGCTGCACGGTTGTGATGCGGTGCTGCTCTTGGATGCGGTGATGATTGCTGCCGCTTCCGTAAGGCAGATCTCCTCGTCGATTATTAGACTACAAGGAGTAATAGATCTGTCTGAAACATCCTGTAACCCCTGCTCGGATACGGTCACCGGTGTTGAAATAACCACAGAAATAGGCCGGCAGATGCTGATGTCATGCGTGATGTGGATGGTGGTGTTGCTGCAGGTGCTGCCGGAGTGGAAATCTCAGGTGATGCTGGTACCATTGCTGCAGGTGCTGTCTGTGCTGGTGATTCCATCATGATGGTGGCTGATGCTACGTAATGACTTAGTGCATGTTGCATGGCAGATGCGGTGGCTGCAGTTGCTGGTCTGTAATGCGGAAAGTCTGGTTGTCGCCGTTTCGTACGCTTGGTCTTGGCCATCTTCCCCGTAGGAAGTACATTAAGCAGAAGTCTAGTTTCTAAAATGAGTGCCTAGAACTTCAATGTTCTCACTTTGTTCACCAGGTTGTAATGTTACTAATAACACACGATGCCTTTCCGTCAACGCATGCATCACACCGTAACGTATAGCTATATATAGGTATTTTCAGTCCGAACAGAATGCGCATTGAAAAAGATGATCATGATTGATATGTAACATCAAGTCCAAATTGTGGGAAAACGCATGCTTACACGGCTGTCCGTTGAGCTGTATTGTTGTACATGGATGCTTCTTTCCGGAATGAGCTTGTGCCAACTCTTCCAAGCTGTCAGACAAGGCAAGATCCTCAGCATGTGACATCTTATTTCTGCATATTGAGAACTGAACATAATCTATTTTCCTAACTCTTCATACTTTTCCTGGCCAAATAATATTAATAGTAGTGATATATAAATAATAAGAAAACAGCAGAATTTAGTTTGCAACACGAAAGTAGCCCAATGCTTGTTCCTCCCCTGTGTCGAGTTTGACAGGAAGACAGTGCGCGATCGCCTCCTTTTATACTTTTTGGTGAAGTCACAGGAGGGCAGATGCCCACATCCGAAAGTTCTAGGGTGATTCGGCCACGCCCTATAAGGAAAGTTTGGATTTATTCAAACCTGGAGTCAGATGAAATATTCCTCTCGTGTAAAGGAAGTAATTATAAATATAAAAAGGAAGGCGTATCACGTATCAAATACCAAGGGGAAACAAGTCTCCGATCAACGTGAAAACTCAGGACTACTTATTCTCATGGAAGCCCACTTTTTAATTAGCGCGAAGCGGTTTTTCAGATTGGATGCTTATAAACTTGCCTGTTTTAATTTCAGGCTGGAGTGCCCGATGGGGTGTGGAGAGCGCGATGACATCAGCGCCAATTGCCCCGACTCACCCCTCTCGCCTCTTCCATCACACTCTGGTAGATGTGCGTATTGGGCGGCTCTTGTGTTTGAAGCCTTTGATCCAATTTACTGGAAATAGAAGTGAAAGTCACGTGGTTTCTTGATGTGAAAGCACGTGGTTGATCGGAAACGTAGGCAATATTTACGGAATGGCAAAGTATTGATGCTGCTAATTATTCGTTGTTGATGCGAAAGATGGAAATATATGTTTTAAAATCTGTTCCTCAAAACAGCGTCCCTGTATGCGCATGGTCTTATACATGCGTCTGTGGTTTGTCTGTAATAAGTGTATTCCAGCTTGTGTTGATCTTGTGCGGAAATATGTGGGTAAGAGAATATTTGAAATACTCCATGATATTATACTGTCGATGTGTTGATGCCGCTTCATTGGTCCGTGGGTTAATGATCTGTATACGCAGTAGAACGATGGTGTTCTTAATCAAAATTGTCTATAACTATTGTCTGGTTTGAACAGCTCCATGTCTTGCGGAAATTAAGTATACTAATTCCGACAAGCTGGACTGATAGCTGTGTTTTCAGGGTGGGAAGACTGCCAAGCATCCTCCTCTGTGGCTAGGACTAGTCCCATCCCTACCTAGACCAAACTTAATTTATTATAATACAGCTCGGAAAATGCGTGCCTCAGTTTACTATTACAATACCGTCGTATGGAGATTGTGAATACAGTCAGCATGAGTGTCTATATTTCTGTCGTGTTGATGATTTTCATTGATATGCGTGGCTGTTTATCTGCAGATGGTTCTTGCGCTGTTGTGACGTGTGACATTTTTATTACCCTGGGGCGGGCGGGTAACTGAAGTGCGGTGTCAACTTTATAGGACATGATGTATTTCACTCTGTAATAGCCGAGCCCGTAGGCAGGACAGAGTTACTTTAGAGTGTGGATGATGAAGAAGGGTGCGAATCAATCCATTATCAAATCCAACTTTTCGATAGCAAAATCCTACTCATGACGGATGACAGACTGCGGGCATCTTGCTCTCTTAATAATATTGACTGCTATTACTTGTGAATGATGTATAATATTTTAGCTATTCCCGTACGATGGTTCCGGGGGTGGTGTTGGTGGTGGTGGTGGTGGGTGGGTTGGGGTGGGGGGGGGGTGTGGTGTGTGTGGGGGTGGTGGAGGGGTAGAATCCCCCGCAATTCGTCCTGTAGATGGCTGTGGAATTATTCCTTTTTTCTGTATGATCAGTTTTCCGTAAACCAGATAACAAGGTGATTGCGGAAAATATTTACTGGTGCTGATGGCGGTAGTGTTCTGTTGTAGGGAAGTCGGGGGTGCGACGTGATCCTGGTGTACTGAGGATTTGGCATATCCAGGTTTCCACGCTGGTGAATGCTGAGTCTGTTACGGTTGTGGAAAAATCGGGATTGCGAAAAGTGATGAACTTCCTGCATCTGCGCGGGACGGAATATTGCATGGACAAAAAATTACGTCTCCAACTTTTTCGATTTTAAAACATTAGGTGATTGCTATTGTTTGTTGTCGCTGATGTTGAATGTTTCCGTTATATCTTCCTTATAACCGGATGTGTATGTAATGTTCGCACAATGGTGAATTGATGTATCCAGCCTTGCGGGCAAGTGTGTTCTGTGTGTTCCTGGATTTCTGCATCCAGTGTAATGTTCTGACTGCTCATGGGGGCGGGGTCTTGGTCAGGCATGGGTGGTCAGGGTTGCCCGTTGGAATGGAGAATTGGTCATCTCCATTTACACGATAGTTGGTACTCTGTCGAAGTTTTTATGTACCAGGAAAATTCGAGCCAAGAGTCTGTTGAACAGGCTGCTTCCCTGCCCACCGCCTGCGGTGGAGGGGTGGGGGTGGGTGGGGATGGCGGGGTGCTTGCTGCGGTGCGGGATGCCACCTCCTCTGTAACATCGGACTCTCTCATATCTGAAGAGTGACAGTCTACAGACGATGAGTGGAGTGTGAAATGGACAGGACGAATAATGTCCGAACATGGTTCATAGATGAGGGAGGCCAGTTGGATCTGGGGTAGAGGTGCGGCTGCGGACAGGGTCGCCACTTAGAAACGAATTGTTCTGGCCATTTGGGGGGGGGAGGTGTGTGTGGACGGGTACCCCAAGTTGTCCGGTTTTGCTGTTCTTTACAACGAGCCAAGGCCTTATCCGGCCTCTTCATTTACATGCTATTCACTACATGTTCCACTCCACAAGAAGCATGGCCTGGGGCAGCCTCAGCTTCCACTTGTGGTAACTCAATAATGGGGGTGGGTGGTATAGCATGAAGTGGGTGGGAATGGGAAGAGGTCAGTGGAACAACTTGTCCATCCCTCCCCTTGGATAACACAAATGAGAAAGTCTTCAGATACGACTTCATAGATCTGGTAGACCCACACTGAGAAGGGAGAGGGCGTGTACATATGTCGTCATCGTCCTCAGTGTTAGTCGATCGTTCACGGAACTCCTGGCTTGGTAGGAGAGAGGTCGAACTGGCACCGCGGTGCTCTGGACAAGTCAGGAATACTTGTTTCCACAGAGACATTTGTCTGGGTACCGGTGTCACGTGGAATTCCCAGCTCAAGCTCTGGCACTGGGTCATCACTGACACAAGGTTTAAGCCGATTGAAGTGGATGACTGAGTGATGACAAGTGGCCATCCAAAGTGCGTATATGGTAGGTCACGTCTGACGTCTTACCTACTACCACATAGGGGTCTTTCCACTGGTAACTCAGTTTACTTGGCATGTTTGCAGAACGTCGTGAATCATGTACCCAACCCATTATTCCCGCTTCATACATGTCTCCATGCACCCGCCGGCCATGCCATGTTTTCTGATGCCAGTGTGCAGTGGATAAAGTTGCTCTCACTAGCTCATGGGTCTGATCTGTCCGCTGCTGCATGAGCTCTACGTAGAGAAATGGTGAAGTTTTCTCTCCCGGAATCCTGGGCCTGGCCAGATCCAGTGACAAGGCTAATTCATGGCCTAACATTAACCACACAGGGGTATAATCCGTGCTGGAATGTACTGAAGTGCGGTATGCCATGAGCACATATGGGAGTCGTGTGCTGTGGGGATGATACAGAGTGGTTCTTGTTTTGACGGTATGAAACAATTTGCAGAGCTCGGAGATCAGCCAACTCTCAAAATTACTTCGTTGATCAGAGTGTAGCTCATAGGGCATTCCAAACCAGCAGAACACATTGCTTGCCAAGACCTCCGCTACTGTGGATGCCTCTTGGTCCGGCAAAGTAAATGCTTCCACCCAATTCGTAAAATAATCTTGCAATACGAGGATATACTTATTTCCTTCATCCGTCATGTTCAACGGTCCAAGCACATCAATAGCCACTCACTCCCATGGTGCACCCACAATCTTAATTTGAAGAGGTGAGGAATGGTGCTGGCACATTTGATGACCCCTGCATTTACACTATCACGTATTCCAATCCAGTGGAATCTCTGTTTTATCTGAGTTAATATCCACTCAACAGCCAGATGTCCCGCGTTAGTTGTTGCATAATTGTGTTTCGATAACTTTCGTGAATCACTATGTGGTTGTTAATGTAGAGAACACCATCCTGCATGTGGCATTATTGGAACTGCTGGTAGTAGTACTTTGCTGTTGTGGATAGTGGTGTAAGAGATTCCCGGGGAGAACATACCCCCCTCCTGGATCCACACGTATATATTTCGTGTTTGTATGTCTGTTGCTTGTTCATGAGCGACTGTCTCCATGTTCCACTCTGTGCACCACAATTCGGGAAACACCAGAGATAGCTGTGTTGCATGTGCCATGGTGGTGACTACTTCGGGTTCATCCTCGAGCCCGATTCTGCTCAAGGCATCAGCATTTCCATGCAGTTTTTCGGGTCTATGAACCACATTGAAGTTAAAAGCCTGCAGGGATTCCTAACACCTCGCCAACTCGCCACCTCGCCCTCTAGATTTTTTAGGTTTCTGAGCCAGCCTAGTGAGCCGTGATCTGTATGGAGGGTAAATGGGCGGCCGTACAGAGTGTTTGTAATACTTAACAAAGTAGACCGCAGCCAGTAGTTCTCGCTTAGTGGTCGCATAACATTTCTCTGTTTTGTTCAGAGTACACGAACCATAACCCATTACCTGCTCTGTCCCATCCTCCATAACCTGAGATAGAACTGCGCCGATAGCATAAGCTGACACATCAGTGTCCAGGATGAAATTGAGGTTAGGTTTAGGATGAGCGATAATAGGAGTGGTTGTCAAGAGTTCCTCAACGTCCTGAATGAACCATCACAATCACTTGCCCACTCGAATGGTCGAACTTTTTTGGTGATCTTGAAGAGAGGTGATGCAATCTCACTGAAATGACAGATGTATCAGCGATAGTACTGACAAAGACCAAGGAAGCTCTGAGTTTCTGTGACAGACATGGGGGTCTGCCAATCCGCCACTGCTTTTGTTTTTGACGGTTGTGTGGCCATTCCATCACTGGTTATGATGTATCCCAGGAACTCGACGCTCTGTCTAAAGAGATGCATTTCTTGGGTTTGAGCTTTAAGTTAGCCATGCAAAATCTTGAAAGCATGGTGTCTAAATTGGATAGGGTTTGCTCAAACGAGTTACTAAAGATGATTACATCGTCAATGTAACACAGACAGATTTCCCATTTCAGGGTAGTTAGTACCTGCTCAATGAGATGCTCGAACATCCCTTGAGCATTGCACAAGCCATAGGGCATCTTGCGGAACTGGAAAAGACCGTCTCTGCAAACGAATGCAGTCTTCTTCATGTCAGCCTCATCCATGGCTACCTGCCAGTACCCACTAGCTAAATCAATGGCATACAACCACTTGGCTCCGGACAAGGAATCTAAGGCCTGATCTATCCTCAATAATGGATAGGCGTCTTTGATGCTGAGATCATTAAGGCAGCGGTAGTCTATACAAAACCGCAAAGATCCGACCTTTTTGCCTGCTAGTACTATGGGACTGGCCCAGGGGGATGCTGATGGCTCAATTATTCCAGTCCGCAACATGTCCTCTACCTGTTGGTGTGCCTGCACTTCCTTATGGATAGGGAGACGTCGAAGAGGCTGTTGAATGGGTCTGTTGTTTCCGGTGTTGATGGAGTGTCATACAAGATGAGTCTCTTCGAGGTCCATGTCTCCTGCCAAGAAACTATTGCAATGTTTATGAAGTAATTTCCGTACTTGTTGTTTGTGGGATTGCATCAATCCAACTGTGGCACACAAATATAGGTCATGTAACTGTTCGGGCCAATCATCAGAGGTTGTTGCTGGTGTGATTGCGGGTGTGGCGGGTTCCACTGATATCACATCCACCAAATGGCCACAACGGACTCATGATTCTAGGGTTAATGGGTCTGCAGTGCCATTGAATACCCTGAATGGTATATGATTCTTGTTGGTTGCGTCCACGATTATGCAGGGACTGGCGCATTGTGAGGAGTATAGTGATGATTCCGGTTCAAGGAGTAACCGTCGGCCGTGTATGTCTAGTTTCTTTTGTCTGTAGTGTATGACGGCTTCGCTGGCACTGAGGAAATCAGAACCAAGCAGGGCATCGTTTTGAATAGAGGCAATAACAACTCACTGAGTGAATTGCATCTCCTCTATCTGTATTACGAGATTTACTACGCCAGCACTGGGAACAGCTGTTTGCAAAAATGTCTTTGTAGGCTTAAGGGTTGGCTTCTTATGAGGTGGGATGCTCTCATATAAGGGCTTGTTGAAAACGGTGATGGAAGCTCCAGAAATTCTGCTAAACAGACAGGCACACTTATATATCACCTTACGGTGAGCCTGAGGAAGAGTCTCCAATGATACCATTTGTGGAAGTTATGGTGGTGCGGTATCATTCTGTATATAGTTGGCTTGTCCCCGGATAGCTTCTGTGAGTGCAATTGTTGGCTGAGTGTGGAAAGGGCTAACTCGTAGTCTCTGCTGCTGTGATTGCTTAGGCGATGACGGAGTCGGGGTAGCAATGGTGGTGGCATTGTTGCAGATTCTGTGTAAGCGGTGTTGGTGTATACTGCAGTATTGATAGGGTTCTCGTATTCGCGGATGAGGGCTACCTATGCGAATCACTTCTTACAATGCATCTTAGGATGTTTAGTTGATGCACAGAAGAAGCAATGATGGCGCATTAATTTCGCGTTCTTTGTACAATGTTTCTTCTTGTGGATCCATGATGCCGAATGAATGCTTCCTTCGGAATCACTGCTGGTGCTGGACGTGGTTGATGAGGCTGTAAGCGGTTGTGTGTTGCATACGACCAAAGGCCACCGGGTGTTAAATGCCTTGGTGGTGGGATTTGGTGCTTGGAGAAACGTTGTTTCAGTGGAGGTATTACAACCTACCACTGCCGTTTTACGTAGGAAAGAAGGTTGAGTAGATGCGGAATGTGCGGGATCACATTTTCTGCAGGGGGAAGATGGCAGTGCTGCAGATGCAGTGTGCATCGTAGGCACTGACATAGAAGAAGCCGGGTGTGCATGGTGTAATAGGAATGTGTTGACCAGTGTAAATGGCCGCCTGCCATTGGGGTTCAGGTGCCGCAGTTGAGCCGGGTTGTGGAAATGGGCACCGGAGTGACTCTGTAATCGGTGCCCATGCTAGTTTGACGGATTCTCGGGCTGTGGGGTACGTTGGTCAAAGGGTGGAGTTGTAGATGGAGGCCAGTTTGTGCATCGATCCTTCCAGTGGCCCGACGACTGACCACATCCAAAGCACGCGTTTGGTGGCAGAGCTGAAGCTGTGGTAGGTTACGGTCTAGTGGTGGACTATGTTGCAACGGTGGTGCTAACTGTTGTTACGAGATTGGTGAGTGCGAGGATCTGTTTAGTGATCTCTTCTAGTCTTTCATGCATGTTTTGCCTATTGCTATTGTTGTGCTGATTCTGCATCGTTGGGCATTGTTGTGACCCCGCAATGGGATTGGCCATGCCCTTTTCCTCTAGACGCATGATTCTGACTGTTGTGTTCATGCTGCACGTGTTGTTCGTTTGCTGATGTGGTGGTGGTGGTGCTTGATTCGGTGGTCGTGGTGACATTGACATCATTTACCTCATTGATTGGGTGTAGTTGGTGGTGATTATTTTTCTCCCTTTCCACGAAATTCTCAATCGGAACCATGGTGGCCATAAGTTGTTGTAGGCTGTTGTAAGTTGTTGTAGGTTGCCGTGCTCCGTGAAAAATAGTTTTTCCTTTAAGGTGGGTTCTCCGCTCAATGCGTCGATGAAGGTGTTTACATGTAAGTGTGTGACGCCCTCGAGATTCCTGCTGGGGTAGGTGTGGGTAACTAACCGACGGATGTGGCTTGCTAACTCCGGCAATGTTTCCTCCGAGCGTCGATGTAGATTTTTAAGTTGGAGTCGACTCATTTCTCTAAGGGCTGTGTCGCCGAATCTTTCTGACAATGCGCTCTCCAGTTCAGTGTATGATGAGGTGTAGTCTGTTTCTAAGTCTGCCAGAACTTGCAGAGCTTTTCCGGACAGCTTATGGCTAACTACTCTCATATCTGATGATTGCTCCTCCGGTTTGTCCTACTTATTATTCAAATTGTAATATTTTAATTATTCTTTGAGCAAAGCGTGATTTCCACCAAAAAGACTTCAAGATGGACACACCAACTGCAGCAACTTCTGCTATATCAATTGAATCTACAGAAACCATTGTAGACATGATGAATAATGCTGTTATTGACAGAAATTCAGAGCAACAAACGATAATTGATCATTCTTCCAACAAATGGATAAGAAACGCACATTCAAATGCTCACACACAGGGCTCAACTACCATATCAAAACAAAAAACATTCTGTAACACTACAAATGTTGTGTATTTAATTACTTGTAATACATGTTTTAAACAATACATTGATGAAACTAAACGAGAATTTCAAATACGTATTAAAGAACATTTAAGGGATATCAAAAATAAGAAAGACACACACAGTAGCCATTCACTTTAATCTGCCAAACCACAATATCACTTCTGTCAACTACAGAATTATTGAAGTGTTCCATCGCAATCCTGATTCAACGGAAGCCTCATCTATCCATAAGGAATGCGAGAACGTCTGGATCCATCAGCTACACAGCATGAACCCAATTGGTATTAACCACGCCGATTGGTGACATCCCCTACCTGAAAGTAGTATGATAAACACAATTGTACTTTATAATTGGCCCAATCAGTCCCCCCACTAAATCCGGAGGTGGGGCGGGGGTGGGGAGAATGCTCCATCCAAGTCCTCTGGAGAAGGGATTGGCGTGAAACCTGGTGGTGGTGCTGGCGAAACTGATGAGAATGCGGATGCTAGTCGGCATGTAGGTGGTAGTGGTTGTGGTGTTTCCCGTCGATGTCTGTGTCGATGCGTCACGTCCGTGAAGGTGATTCCCGTCGATGATGTGTTGCATGGTACATTGGTTCTGCCGAACACCGCCCTGATGTGGGTCCATAGACAGGTGTAGGGCTATAGATGGGTGGAGGTGTGCTCTGTAGACGACGCGGACCTTTCTGATGCTGTGATGGATATCCTTGTACGGAGGTGGTGCAGATGACTGACGCAGAAGATGTGTGTGATGGGGACGTCTTCTGATGTATCGCTGAAATGGTGTTGCCATTTCCTCCATTTCGTAATGCGGTACTGCTTGGTAGTACGGTGAAAATGCACTAAAAGGGGGAGATACGGGATATGGCACATGTGCCTCAAGCCGCTGGTCACCCATTGATGACGTAGGCGAACATAATGGTCGTGGAGGTTGAGGTTGCCCCCGTGGGGCTCTTTGACATGGTCGTCTGTGATCCAGCGTAGATGGTGGTAGCCTATCGCGGAGATCTGATAAAGTGATGTATTGAGTTCCCCTCGCTGATCGGTGAGAACTCATGTTGAGACAGTGCTGGTCGTTCCACACCGGGGAAATTATCGATATTGTCGGTGAGCACACGAGCAGTTCTTCCATCATATGATGCTACTTCCATATCTAAGGAGAGCTGACTGTCTGTTGAAGGAGACAAACTCACGGGCGTTGAGTGTTGGCGTGGATTCACTTCTCATTCGAGCCCCACATCAGGTGCCACTTGTAGCTCACGGGGGTACGTACTGGTCCGCTATGATGCTTCTGCCCATTGCACCGCAAGTGCACGATGAATGGGATGGCTAGTTAGCTGCGGATCTCGGAGTTGCGGGTTCTGTATGATGTCTCTCTGAGAAATACGAAGACCAACTTCTAGAGCCAGTGGAACACTGATGTTCCAGTGGGGCTGTGCGACCATTGCCGCCAAGATTGAACTACATGGTGTCGTCCCAACTATTTGTGTCACCGGTATGTCTATCCATACTAATTTAGAGATATGGAACAATTTATAATTAAACAGTAGAAATATGTATATACTATACAAACAAGATGAATCGTTTGACAGTAAATGAGCACACAATAATACACAACATAGAGCTATCTGGTGTTCTTTCCACGTGGTGTCGCCGGAGGTACCACACACGTTCTTCCCCGCAAGAGAAGCATCCACAGCGAAGTCACTAAGTAGTTTAATATAAACTAGTATACCCCTAACACACACACACAAAGAAAATATTGTTGTTGCGAGAGTGCCTCGCGCGGGCCTCCGTCACAGGAAAATTCCTTCAATGCCGAAGTGGAAGAAAAGAGCTGGCAAAAAGGGCCACTCTTTTGTTCAACAGAAAAATGCTAAGTGAAGATTCTAATGAAACGATAATTAATGTGACGCATACTGGTTTACGTGAAGATGGGACCAACGATTTCCGAAGAATTCCCAAGTCACCGTCTTATGTGGTTCCAAAGATAATGTATTGGTAGATGCCACTTTATTTATGTGGGCCGTCTGCTACCGTCTAACCTATCATTTAGTTGTTAGAAACAGAAACTAGCTTTGGCCGCAAGTGGCAGAGATTCCTACCTAACTTTAGATACAGATGTTCAATGGCCACAGACGCTCCGCTTCCCGTAGGTCACATGGATTAGCATCTACCTCCAAGGACAGCATGCGTACATGTTATGATGCACGGCACCCGAATTCGATAAAAAAAAATCCGGCTTTCTTGCCCCGCATCCACGTAAAACATCACCTGGACAATGGTTACTTTTCACATAAGAAAGTTTTAAATCCTGACATGTCTTTTTGATGGAGGTGAAGAGACGGATATTCATCGCGAGCATCCTTCCCGTGAGGGCATGACGAGCTCCAATGCTTCATCAAGACACTTCAACGAATTGGATGGAGATCCGCCCCTCGTCCATCACCGTGTGCTACTGATCTAACGGTTGATCTGTCGTTAGGATTAAGTTACAATATGCCCAGACATGCACTGTGGGCTGGTAAATAAACTAACTAAATTATATTTATAACTATCTGTTTTCGCAGTGCTTCATTCATTGGCGGGGTTATCTAGCTAACAAGTATCTGAAGATATGGGGGAGATGTATGTAAATCAGCACTTTAACCATCACCGCTTGGAAACCTCTGATAGTTTCCCAGGGTCGGTTCCGATCAATGTGCTGATGGGGTGTCCAGACAACTGGTAAGCCGTGCGGCTGGTGGATCATGGAAAGAGACAATAACTTAATATATATGAGGCCCTATAGTTAAGGCTGCGCGGTATGACATAATGTCAAACCAATGACGATGTGAATTTTCAAACCTGTTTGAACCGCATATCGGTTTTATGGGGTGGGTGGTGACAAGGATGAGTGGGTACAATTTTTGTATGTAATATATTTTTTTAGATTAGCATGTAGCAAGTATACGTGCGTTGTCTGGCATTTTTGACCTAAAAAACACGCTCACGACTTACTTTCTTTCAAGAATAAAGTATATAACATTCAGTTATGATTACGCCACTAATTGTTAAAATCTAACGTCTTACCGACTAACAATAATTCGTGTTCCATTTACAATCGATTAATTCTAATGCGCGAGAGTTATCGTTTGCTTAATCATCACGCGTTGAACAATGGGATATATACCTAACTGTTTGTTAATCAGTTAAATAATGTGCTATTATTTTTAGACTGCTTGTTGAAAAGTGTTGGTGTTACGGAACAGCAATGTCTTTCAATCAATTACTCTCATTTTAACATTCTAACGGCAAACGGCCATCGAGGAAAATCGTTTACATTGGTTAAATATCCCAGTAATGAAGATTTTGTGACTTTGTCCCGTTACAAGGGGTGGGTGTGATTAGAGTGTAGGCCAATTGAATTAAGACTATTACCTTGATATAACGCAAACTGATACCACTGATCAAGGTGGTCGTTAACCTGTGATCTTTAAAGACCTATCTAAACATGAGGGGGTGGGGGAGTGGTGGGGTGGGGGTGGTGGGGTTACTAGCTTTGTTGTGATAACTAATACAGCGGCAATAAACATGTTTATATTGTATCAGAATTGCGAAAATTAAAAAATCCCTCGGAACTCGCGATGTGGACTAACTGTTTCGATTAGCAGAAGCTTAGTTATAGGTAATCATGCGTTTTTCTACGGAATTGTGATAATTATTCACGCAGCATCTTCTTCTTCTTCTTTTCGTTCGCTGATTTTACCGCCAGTCCTGTAAGTGACTATCGACATGATCATAAGCGTTAAGTGCGTGGATCCATGGTTTATTAGAGTGCGCCGTGCGGCCTGGAACCTCCGTCTTCAGCACTCGAGGTTTCTGTCAGGGTTACCTCACCCTTACCTCCTTTAGTCGCCTGTACGACACGCAGAGGATACGGAAGGTTTATTCTAAGCCCCACCTACAGGGCAGATTCGCGCAGCATGAGACTCATCAGTTGCGCGCCAAGCAAGCGTCAATCATACGTGCACAAAGTAAGATGAAAAATCATTTTATACCCAATTAGATTATGTTAACGCTGAATACGAAAGACCAATAGAAAGTCAATCATGTATAATTTTATAAGTATTAGCGTGTATGCTTAAATATTTCGAAACTAATTTGACTTGGATTTAGTGCTATAAACAACAGCAGCATATTGCAGTCACAATAGTTTTAAACTATTGGAAAGTTTACAGACAGAGTACAATTCATCATAAGCAATTTAAGGGGAATAGAAAATAACGGAAATGTTAACTTTATATGCTCAGATTGGTCTGCGTTTTATCCCTTTAATGGATAAATTTAGTAAAAATAATTATAATTTTCAGGAAATTTGCAGACAAAGGAAGATTATTTTTGAAAATTTACCCCTAGAGTGTCTGGTTTCATTATAGAGGCAGTAATTCTAGCGGTAAATTTTCAAAAATAGCTCCTTTAGGTCTGCAATCTGACAGTTCCCAAGACCACTTGTCAAGGACAATATTTGTAATTGAAAAAAGCATTGGTTAATACGAAATCTCGGTTTTTCGGTTTGAACATGATTATGGCGGTTTTCAAAGCGTCACCATATTGAACTGGTTTATGGTGTGAGATCGGTATATCGCACAGCTCTACCTATAGGTAACTGGCCAATTTTACACGACCTTGCCGGAGTGCGGGGCTACATTACCGCAACAACCGGAAAAGAGGCGTACACTATATGTCGCTAGACGAAGAAATTGTCCCCAACCACTTTAACCTATGCTATCGAGGTGAATAGTAAGGTTTAGTCGGTAACATGCCGGGCTCAAACAATTAGAGCACGGTCAGCGACCTCAGTGTAAAATGGATGGTGGCGGGAATACAGTGATGCGGATATATCTGTTGCTGTATGGTATTTCCTAGCGTACTGCGGTCCAAAGTTTTCTACAATTAAACAAAACATATTAACTGAATGGGTAACTGGCATATACAACTAACCAATCCAATAAGTAGAATGTAATTAAATGAGGTAACTAAATATCACAGATCGATATACTTAAACGGTGCGGCTAGTTGAAAGCACCTACAGTAAACAAGGATAATATTCACAGTAAAACAGAAATTATAAATTGCGGTCCTAAAACCGGTAACGTACCTATTAGTCATCAATACCATATACGGAAATGAGAATTAAATGTACAATAGTATAGCTACTTGAGTACCTAATAGTATGGAACAGGCTACTATGTTACTGGAATTGAGGCACTAACGTATTCATAGTGCGAGTCAACACATTCTCTGAAGCTGGAAGATTTCCACGGGCAGATTTCCACAGCTGATCTCCGCAGGCAGGTCTCCACAAGCTGACTCCTCCAGACAGGGTAGACACGGTACACACTCAGGACAGTGAATCATAGCAGTGAAGAAATGTCTTTTAGATAGTCTTTGTAGCTAGTATACAATTTATACGGAAGTGAGAAAGTTATCCGTCCGGCGACAGAAGTAATAAAGTTGAAGTTTGCCCATTAACAGAGAGGGTTGTATATAATGTTAAGGGGTTACATAAACTGGCGCACGGTGCGGGATGCATCGCATAGCTCTTGCGGCACACCCAGCAAAGTTCCACCAGACTGTGGGCAAAAAGTTAATTAAACACACACGACATGCAGTGCGGAAATTGAAGTCCACTTTTCAGCGTGGTTGGCAGATCCGGCGAGTCATCCACCAAGAATCACCGTAAATTCTACATTCCATAGAATCACATGGTCCGCTCTCGGAAAGATTCCCTTAGGAAAGTCCTGATGCGGAAAGTATAACTTTAAATTTAGTCTATTACCCCCGGATGGTCGTCCGGCGGTGTCCAAAAACTGGTGGAAGCTGAGGACGTCCTACCACCGCGGATGTGCTGAGATCCGTAAGACACCGGTTGAAGTGAGAATCACTGTAGGTCAGCCGTTCTCCTGATGGTCCAGAGGTCCTGCGCGGGTCAGCTTCCACACCGATGATGCTCCTGATTCTCGATTTTCCGCCCCTTTTATACTACTTGTGACGTCAGAGGCAAATGCCTCAGCCAATCAGCGGCCGAGCAGTAGCCAATCAGCGTTCAGCTAGATCAGTGACGTATTTATCACGTGCACAGAACATTCTAGATCTATTTATGCATACACGAGATTACGACGTCAAAAGCAATATTTTGAAGATAATTTAAGGGGATTCTCGCAGATAACTCAGCCATTTCTGGCCCGATTTAAAATAGTCAACAGTTCTAGAAAGCCCGTTTTATTCTGGTCCTGATCGTTACCAAGAACAACGAGAACGGAATAAGTAAAGTTTTTTTACGAGTACCAACTCGGTACACTGAAGCACGCACTCGTTTTCAATTCCGTCACGTGTTGTCAGGGAACCTTTACACATGCGCATGCGCACCACGCATCTTATCAGACAGCCGATTTTAACGAAAACCTCTCTCATAGGGCCTATGTACGCGTACTATCCTATCCAGGGGTGCCTGCTTGGAGCGAATCCGGGGTGGCCGTTCCGTAGCCAGATTTGCTGGGACGGTTAGTACCCGTCCGGTCAGTCTGCGCTACAATATCACCACTAAAACAACATGGGTATCTAGAGTCAGAAGACTATACGCATGCAAACTTCCGGAGCCGACAGTTTGAATCTGCATTTAGTGATACATGCAGCATAAACAGAAATGACTTCCAACAACAGTACTCCATTCCAGACCACCATTACTCTCCTACTAATGACATAAACATCACATATGCAGGGGTAAACAACTACTATCAAGCTTTTTTCTGGTATTTCCGAGGAATTTTCTGTAGTTTGAGACTGTGCGACTTGATTGGATGGAATAGCATGGTGCTGTATCGCCACCTGTACCTCGTTCTCATCCAATATGCTTAAAGGAGTGGGCATTATCATATCTATCGAATACACATGTACTATCACTGAACCAAGTTCAGGTCACCAGCCATCAATTTTTAATCCTCTGTAGTACTCTGCATCCAAGATCATCAAACTGTTGAAATGCGTTTCATCGAGTGCATGAAGAAATGCCTGTCCATCTATGATGTATGCGGTGGTCAATATGAAACAACACCTAGACTACACTGAAGTGAGCTTCTAAGACCTTAGCTAAGTCTGCTTTGCCTGTTTTCCCCATGGCTCCATCATTATTGAAGGGCGCTAATGATACATCAACTAATTCAAGGGTTAACACTTGTTCGATGCTGACATCTGGCTGCTTTGACACAGTCAACAGTCGTCGGAACAGTATTTCAGAGTCAATCATGGTCTTATCTATATTTCTTGACTTGAGGGGCTAGCACATACTTTCAAAGGTTGGTGTTTTTGAGCGGTGATCTGGTTCCCAGTAACTGATTGTCCTCGAGAAGCCGTTACTCAACAAATGTCTTATTACGCATCTTGGCATCTTCTAAGAATTGTCCTATCTCTTTGGCTGCATCTTGTGATGCAAGCTGCCCTGATGCTATGTTTACCAGCTCATCTGTGACTGTGTGAATATCAAATGGGTATTGTTAGCTTGAGTTTTATCCCGTCACCCTTGTTGAATATGAACGCTATCAACCTGGTCGTCCTGATCAACAGCCACAGATGTAAGGAAGTGTTGAATTTCGTCATATGAAACACAAAGTCCGAACACCAATCACTTGTTTCGCCCAAAGCAATGATGCATCTCTAGTGCTAAGCTCAATTTTATGACAGTACATATTTGCTCACTCTTTGATATGGTATCGTGGCATATAGCAATCACTTGCCGTTCCTATGCACATCTTCATCGCTGCAGTTTGTGACAATCAAATAAGACTTACTGCTTAAACACCACTACACAAAGTCATACATTACATTGGGAGTATATTCTGCACAATGGTCAATTTCTAATTGTTCAGCTGAAACGTACATACTCGGCGAATCATAGACGTTTGCCAAGTGTTTCCTCCAGGATAGCAACCGCAGTATGCAATATTTCCAGCCCATTAAATGATGTCGCACTTGTGGGTTCACGAGATTCAACCTCATTGTCACCAATCATGCCCTGTAGGGAAAATGCTTTCTTTAGAGCATCGCCTGCTGCAATCACAGAAGAACATAATAAGGTCAAATTGCTCTTGAAATTTCAGTCAGAGAGCTAAACCCACAATTCTGGCAACCAATTGGTTTAGCCCTTTTTATTTCCATATTTTATACTAGTCTACATTACTTACACCATGTTCAGCTGTACTTTGACGAACTGTGATCTCAACATGCTAAGTGTAGCCACTGTTGCGGATATTGATACAACTGTTTGGCGAGCTGTTCCAATATTTTATCATGCATTGTTTGTGATTTGGCTTCCCTTGCCTTTCGTCTGTTAGCAGCTGTGTTAATAACACCAAGGATGACATATGCGAACAAGTCAGGGTAAGAAAGCATTCACGGGTGAATTGCACTGTCTTCGCCTTCGTATGCAGCTGCACGGACTTTATCTAGATTCGTCTTTCATGTGCCCGTCATTATATGAGTACACATTTCTCTCTTGTTGGATTTGCTACAGATAAAGCAATCTTTTCTGATAGCAACTCCAGCTTTTCTGTCCTACTGAGACTTCTATGTGCAGAGGTTTCAGGTTGCTGGTCAGTTTATGTCAATCAGTCGTTGGGAATGTTAGACATACTTGTGTATTTGCACCGACATGCCTTATGCAAAGCAACTTTTAACAGAAAAAACTTTAAATGTGTGCTTGCAATGGACACAGTGATTTAAAAACCTCATTTTCCGCAGCTGGCTAGCATTTATGATTGCAAGCAAGTCATTTGATGTTGGGTTGCTAACAACAGGTTCTTTATTCGGGTTGCGTGAATGAAGCATATTATACAATGACCTGCGTCAAATTTGCGACATGTCACTACAGGTGCCTCAATTTCCATGCTCAAGAGTGAATATTGTACATATCCATGTCCAGAGATCTGTAAATATAAGAATGCCGACAGATTCGTAATCAGAAGTAAATATAATATTAATAGCATAACAGCTGTTTTCATTATTTCGTTTCATTATGTAGTAGAAAGTCGCATTGTTTTAGTTAAGTTTGTGTAAAACAATATGAAAATGGTCAGTAAAATATTCGGTACTGGGTCTCTGATATGGGAAACAGCAAGACGGTCATTTTGAGTCCAATTGTATATATGTGTGCACTTAAATAAAGAAGATATGCATTTAAAAAATATTTATCGGTATTGTCTACGTAGCGATAACATGTACCATGAATCATCACCAGAAAACACTAGAGAACAAAAAATATTGTAACACAACCATCCATTTGATAAATGCCATATATCAGAGACATGAAAAAAAATAGATTGTGGTTTGTTCTAAGATGGGTAGGGGTACCCGACCAGAAACCACTGCTGGCCGCTGCACTATATGATGTTATCCTACACGCCGCTTAGGTGGTTATGACGTCATGTGACGTAAACTTGATAGAGGGATACTCTGTAAAGGTGAATTGACCTCCACAACTGCGTGTGTTCTCACACGGACGTGTGCATGTACGTATGCGCGCGCAAATTGATTATTTATGCTCAATTATATGCTTTAAACGTGTTGGAGATTTTTAAAGCAATTTATTCTTTATCAGCTTGGAATTAATTTTTCGGTTAATCTTTTATTAGGTCTATAATACTCAACAACTCTGAAATTTGATAAATCTAAATAATACCCCGCGACAACGCTTGTTATTGTCGACTAAATCGGATGTGTTAAAGTCGGCCAAAGATGATGATGATAGACGCGAAATCCTCCTGTGATATTAGACCCTTTACCGTAGTGGTTTTTTATTGGTCGAGGTAGACAAAGGCTGGACAACGTAGGGCATGATAAGGGGCTACATTTCAATGAACTGTCGATTAATTACGATGTTGTGATGTCTATTAATTTGTCTATTTCCACCGTTAAGAGCACAGACTGCAAGACGGACACTTGACCAGATTTTCACTGTGACAAATTAAGATTAACATTATTATTTTATTTTAATAAAATTTTAGTTTAAAACTTTAATATATAATCACTGTTATCATTCTTATTCCAACGTGGCCACAATTCCCTGTTTAGATCGGCGATAACTGACTGTTGGCCAATTCGTTCTGCAAAGTAACAACTAGCGCAATTACTGATAGTAAAGGGAGTTGCTGTTAATGCCTGAGGTAAAAATTTTCTAAATTAAATTAGCATTGCTATTACAGGTCCAGTCTTTAAGACAGCACAGAATATGAAAATGAAATAACAACAATCGATTATGATTATGAATTTTCATAGTCAATCATCGACCTTGGTTAGATAATGGTGTCGGTACTACCTTACGTCTGCAAGTGGTGCTATTTTTCAAAACGTACATACTCGAGACAATATGGGATCGATTGAGAACACCCGTACCATCTATGGTGAACATATTCGCTGCCAGAGTCACCCTGGCATACTTGCGCTTATATAGACTCGGGAAGCTATGGTGCCACTAATCCGATCATCAGGGGCCATACCAATAATTTGACCACAAATGATTCGTCAAATCAGGAAAATGCAACTTTGATTTACTTGTTAGCCATTTAACTAATCAGACCAAATACAGCAAGCAATTTGTTGTGAAGTAAAAATTAATCTGTTGAAAATTTTGAAAGAAATTTGACTGGAAGCAGTTGCTGCCCCGCCAGCAACGGCTTCAGGTCAACTTTCTTTCAAAATATTCAACAGATTATTTTTATCAGCAAGAATGCATGAAATGGCTTCTCAGAGGATCTAATTTCCACAATTTTTCAATAAGGAAACGCGTAAATCCCTTTCGTTGGGAGGAGGAAACCCCCTCTCAGACCTCCCCCAGACATTGCCCTACCAATCTCTAGTAGCTGGTGCCACCCATCCGATCACAGGATTCAAATCATGCGCACTATAATCAACCATATGCTCATTCATCACGTGACTATCACAATAGATGTTGGAAATTTGGATTTGAGATACACTCATTATTTACATGCCATTATGATTATAAATATCACAAATAGCCCGGTGATAATCTGTTCAAACTCACGAAAACTGGTGACACTTGTTACACGTAGTTTCGCTCATCTTGCCATTGTAGATGGAAAAGATTATGGTGCTAAGCTTTTATATAAAAATGATTAATTGCTCGGCACTGAGCAGTCGCCCGATCACGTCAATTCTCGCTACTTTGCTTTTAATAATATGCTTCACTGGTGCATGCCTGCTTGCGCATATTCTATCGACCTTCTGGTGTGTTGCCGAAGACATGAGTCAGTTTTCCCATCTGCATATCTTCGGGTTCTGCAGGGGCAATTATAACCTCGGACATAGTGTGTACCTTCAGACTTGGTCTTATTCCTGTAGTGAAATTCCCCAAGTGGCTTATGAATCGGCTCTGGCAACTTATCTATTCGCTATGCGTCCAATACATGGTGACGTCCACTCACACCTTTAACAGTGTTTCTCACTGGATGTGGCCTAACTTTGTCACACTACTTCTCTGGATCTGTGATATGCTGATATGGAAAATTGGTGGACGTGAACATCTGGCCCATCTTCCTAGAATACCTCATACTCAGGGTCATTACAGGGTGTCAGCTTCATCCTTCCTTCTGCCTTTGCGACCACCGAGTGGGCAACCTTAAATTCTTGGGCACTTGATTTCCTATCGGTATGAGTACGATGGTTTTCTGTCGGCCTCTTCTTTTCAGCAAAGGGCACTATTGAGTCCAAACAACCTATTCCCTAAATCTTGTGCTTGGTCAATATCGGTATAGCCAGTAGTGATCTACCATACCTCCACTATGTCTGGAAGAAGTGTTTATACCCAGTCGTGGCATGTCAAGCATAACGCAAAGCCAAGCTGGTTTTCACATGCTCGTTGGCATGTCCTTGCGTTGGTCAATAATAACAATTTCAGGCACGCCATACCGAGCACAGTATTCATTGAAGAGACATTCGTCAGCACTCTCCGCGGTTCTCGCAAGAATGGACCTTTCCGGTTTTAGCTATGCCCCGCCCATCTATAGCTAAGCTCCACCCACACCTCGCTCGTGTAGGGATTGATCGATCTCTGAACATCCTGACTATCAATTTCCAAAAAACTACACAGGCAAACTGTTGACTATTTTAAAAGTAATTTGACTGGGTGCCGATCCTGCCTATGGCAGCCACAGCGCCGAGTCAAATTATTTTCAAAATATTCAACAGTATGTTTATTAAACATTAAAGACATACAATTCGTACAACAACACGTTAGTCTAATTAAGCGTTCGCGACGAACTTATCTACGTCATTCATGACGTCATTGATTATGATGTCACCCTACATATCACGTAGGCCTAGTTGGTTAGAACGTCATATAAGGGATGGCTAAACTGGAAAGGGCCATTCAAGTCTTAGATATGAACTGAGACGTGCAATACTTTTAGGCAACGACTTACATATAACCGACAGCAAAGCGACAGCGCCAGGGCACCGAGCTTTAAAGAACACCATCTTGTTCAAATTTTAATTTGATGCTCAAAAACTAATTCCAAGTTAGGCGTTTGACATGTCCAATTAGAATGATAAACTAGCGCATGCGATGCAACAGTTCGCTTCTACTACGTCATTGAACTTTTAATCTACCTTTGACTGTTAACCGATTCAAATTTTAAATTTCAATATCTAATTTTCAAAAATCTCGCTGTATGGGTACTTAATGATGAACATTAAAATCAAAACAATAACATTACTGAAGGCCGAAGTGGCATTATTCAGCAGTTGGTTCAGGTTCAACGTAAATTAGATTAAAAATTTTCAACATAATTTTTCTTGCATTTGTGATCTGTCTGAGTGAAATGGTTAATGGATGCATCACGTATATCAGTGATTGATGCTAACAGTTTCACTTCTGAATTACTACAGCGCTAGATTTATTGCTGGCTGAAACAAACCCATTTGATGTCTAGAAAACAAATTGATTATAACGTAATGCAACGGCTACTTTTAGTTACATTATTTTCAAAATAAACGGACATAATTTTAAGAAGATTATGTTAACAAAATTAACACGATTTAACTATAACTATATGCACAGCAAATATTGTATGAAGACGTTGGTTAGATAACCTATCTCCCATGTCAATGCTTAGAGATGATGTTATAATCATAACACTACTACTCATTCAATGGAAGCTTTAATAATGTAGAAATATTGAATGGTGACTATTTTGAAACTAAATTGGTGGTGGCGGCGGAGGCGGCGGCGACGCTCGTATTAGTAATGGCGATGGTGGCGGAGGTGGTGGCGGCGGTGGTGACGGTGGTGGTTGTTTTTATTTTTTAACCTTTCAACCCTTAGATTTTCTCAGGAAAATGTAAATTTTCTCATAGAAAATGTCCATTTGCAGACCAAGAGATTATTTTTTTTAATGTACCTGACTGGAATGACTAGCTCGGTTATCGAGCCAGTTATCCCAGTGATAATCTTTTTCAAAAATAGTCTTCTATTTGACTGCAAATGAACATTTCTCAAGACCACTGCAGAATCAGTTTTTGGCTGATATGAGTGTTAACGGGTTAATTGATTAATCTGCGGTGGTAAACGATCGCAGTTTGTAGCTGACGTATCTAAATGTGTCTGTAGGGTGTTCTTCGTGCTCAATGGTATCTGTCATACTTCTATATTTGGCATGAACGTTTTATACGTACATATATACATACTGATAAAATAATAAATTATGATGTTTACAACGTAAGCGAGTTTATCCCTTTAATTGTTAAATTTGTTCAAACGTGTATAAATATTTCCTTACTGAATGCCAATTTGCAGGCCACGAGAAAACCTTGAAAATTCACTACTAGAATGACTGGCTCGATTATCGAGCTATCAAACCCCATTTCCTCTCCTTTCCTAACGAATTGCATTAAATTCCTTTCAGTACAGCGCCCCTCCGTCTGCGACTCTTTCCTATTGATACTAAGAAAAAGATGACAGACAGACAGACAGACAAACAGACAGACAGGCAGGCAGGCAGGCAGGCAGGCAGACAGGCAGGCAGGCAGGCGGGCAGGCAGGCAGGCAGGCAGGCAGGCAGGCAGGCATACACACAGCATGGAGAAGGCAGACATGCAAAAAAAGTTGCGCAGCAACGGCGCCCAGTCAAATTAGTTCCAAAATATTCAACAGCATGTTTATTAAATAGTAGAGACATACATACAATTCGTACAACGTGTCGGACTATTCAAGAGTTAAAGACGGGCCTAAAATAATCATTTATGGCGCAATGATTATGACGTCATCTTACACGCCGCTTCGCTGAGTATGACGTCATATGATGTCAGATCATCGATGGATACTCCGTAAAGATGAATCACCAAATGTTGCGATTCTGTTTGTGCAGAGGAGGTGCACACCAGCAGCATCATCGAGAACTTTAATGACAAATGTGTTTGGAGGCTGTAGCTCAGTTGACTTCTTTTGTGGACCACCGCTGACCGGTAACAAAAGGTCAGTATTATCATCTAGATCTTGCATGTTCACAGAATTGGTTTCTCTTTCAAATGTTTGTATAGGACCACTTAGCAGGTCAGATTTCTTTCTCAGCGGAATCTTCGTCTGACAGAAAGTGGGACCGGATATGAATGATTCTCATACATGAAAAAGACATCCATATCTGTGTCTATGTGCCGTACTGCGATGCAAAGTCTGGAGAATATATCCACATCAGTCTTCAAAGCTGTGTCCACATGAAGAGTCGTAGGCAGTTCTTCCGGATTGTGTTATGAATATAGCAGGCGCAGTCTACCAACACTGACTTGTAATAGGCATTGTATTGGTACATGCCCAGGGCTCCCACAGTATGGACAGTGTCAACAACAGATTCATGCACATCATTGCTAGTATACAGAGTTAGAAGCTCTGGAGGGTCTTTAAGGAAAGGATTGCTAATTTCACTGATGGTCTCGTCTAAATTTAGGTATTTTGCCATGGAAATTAGAAAAGCTCTGCTCATTGCGGCAGTGATTTTCAGTCTCTTCAGGAATGCTGTGTTTGTTCTTATTCTGCTAATATCCACTTTCAGAAGGCCACCGGGTTCTCTGTAAGTACAACTACACCCGGGACCTTTCACAATGTTGTTATTTAGCTCGTGTACCTGATCAATAGGCTTGGTTGAAAATCTGTTGGTAATCTTGGAAACAACCCAATGGTCATGTTGTATAAATTCTCTCAGGATGGAAGGGGGAGATTTAGGGAGATCTAGCGTACATAGATTTGACGATCGAGTGCAAAGAGCCAAGGGCGCACGGCTTTCATTTACTCCGCATACATTGAGAAGTTTACCTCTTAATGGGCTCTTATCAATATGAGTCCCAGTAGCCGTAAGTTGAGAATCCACCTTTCCAGAGTACCCACCCATCATATGACGTCATAATGAACTGCGTGATGTGTACAATGCCATCATAATGAATGACGTCGATAAGTATGTCACGAACGCATATTTGAAGACGGTCTATGCGTTGTTGTACAAATTGTTTGCTTTTACTATTTAATAAATATTCTGTTGAATATTTTGAAACTAATTTGACTGGGCGCTGTTGCTGCCATAGGCAGCAACATCACCCAGTCAAATTAGTTACAAAATATTCAACAGCTTCCCTGTATATTTTTCAGGAAATTGATAGCTAGGGCATTTGGGGATCGATCAATCCCTTTAGTTTTCTCGGCATTAGGGTTATCTGTATAGAATCGTGGTATGAATTTCTGCCTTTGTCTATTGAATTTAGAGCATGAGTAAAGAAAATGCATCTCATCTTCTATGCAGTTGCATTCAGAACACACTCTTTCTGATCTGTCAATACTTAGCCATCTTTTGGATTCAATCGCTAGTTTGCGATTAAGTGTTCGGAAATGACATAAGATAAGAGCTTCTCGGCACGAAAATTATGTTCATTTCATTGTCAATCAGGAGGTAAGCATATTATTTTATTCGCGGTAGGCATGTTAGAAGCGATCATGTACGTGCTGGTGGAGTGCTTGGTCTTTCTGAACTTATTTCCCACCTTGAATACGCGTGCAATATATAGGCCTAACTAATTGTGTATGTACTTGTTAGCTAACAAACAGAAAGCCCGCCGATTATTCTGAGAAGATTTGATAACGCTGTTGCTGCCTAAGTCAGAAATGACTGTCAGTAAATTTACTCGAAATATCTCCAACAAGTCTTGCAACATTGACTGCCCTGTTGATTATTTTGAGAACAGTTTGATTGAAAGGTGTTGCATCAACGATTTTCAGCCAAATTGTTATCAAATCATTGCGTATTGTATTATCAGCTGATTATTTTGAACACAATTTGACGGAAAGTTGTTGCTGGTATACGCAGCAATAATTTTCAGTAAACTTGTTATAAATATATGTATTATCACTTGCATCATAGACAATATTACTATTGAACTATTCTATGCACTTCCATGTGCTCGCTGTCGAAGCCAGCAGAAGAATGACTAGCATTAGCATTACGAGAATGGAGTTATGCCAACAATGGACCTTTCCATTTTTAGCTATGCCCCGCTGCCCCTGTTTAAGACTATATGCTCGGCCTCAACGTGGCGCATGGGTGTAACCCACTGGGTGTCAATGCAGACATTTGTAGGGGCTAATCAGAGCATTATGCACAACGCTAATGAAATGACACTTGGAGATCGAATCAACCGAAATGGTGCTCGCCCTGTGAGGATCCGCCAGGCAGGTGCAGCGCCGGGATCCACGACTCGAAGGAGCCCACCCTCAGCTACTGGAGGTCCCATCAACTCGTCTTGTGGAGCCAGGGGACGAGGATTGAGAGCTGCTGGCCAACCGAAAGAGAAGACCAACCCCAAAGATAACCCCAGTCTCAACATCATGCACTGGAACGCAGAAGGGGTTACCAACAAGAAATCAGAGCTAGAATAGTTCCTGTACGAAAACAACATTGATATCTGTTGCATCCAGGAGACACACCTGCAAGAAGGAAAACCATTTAAGATCAGAGGTTACCAGATTTTCCGGTGTGATCGAAGAGGAAGAAAGAAAGGCGGGGTGATCACCTTGGTCCGAAACAGCGTGAATGCCAGCCAGATCAAAACCTTTATGGAAGAGGCAGAATATATCAAGATCAAGGTAACAACCAGAAACTCTGTGATTGACATTGTCAATTATTACTGCCCTAATGACAAGAATCTCTCGCTTGACACGATCCAGGTCCCGGACTGCCACTTCCTCGTTGCGGGAGACTTTAATAGCCAGTCCCAGAACTGGGGATACAGAACACTTGATAAACGAGAAGACATTGAAGCATGGCAAGATGAAAAGCACCTTTTACTTGTCAACGATCCCACAGATCAGCCTACCTTCTACTCGCGCCGGTGGCACTCGACAACAACGCCGGACTTGGCATTTTGTACAGAAGACATTCACAGAAACCTCAGTAGAGTGGTCGGATCGCAGTTAGGGGGAAGCGACCACCGCCCAGTCCTCCTCTCTCTTTCTGGAAGTATTTCGACAAGTACACCTCAACATCCAAGGTGGAACTACAAAAAGGCAAATTGGAGTCTGTTCGGCATTCGTTCCAGTGAGCTTATCCAAAATATAGCAGTAGGAGGGAGAAACATCGACAATATGGTCAAGGAATTTAATTCCAGTATCCTCAAGGCTGCCAACGAAGCGATTCCTCGAGGGATCAGGAAAAACTACCGCCCCTACTGGACAACAGAACTGCATGCAGCACATGATAAACTAGACAAGGCCAGAGAAGATGCAGAGGGTAATCCCTGTCATGAAAACCACTTCACGCTACAACAAACTAAAGCCAGGTATCTAAAGACCAAGCTGGAGGCCAAAAGATGAAGCTGGAGGGAAAAGATGGCAGGGTTTAATTTAGAGAGAGACACCACAAAGCTATGGAGACTGACTAAAGCACTGAATGCTGAGGGTGTCGGGGGAGAGAAGATTACTCTTGAAGGAGATGGACAAACACTGACAGGGAAGATGGCTGCAGATGCCTTTGCGAAGGCATATACAAAAGAAAGCAACATTTCTATACCACGGATGCGTCGGAAAAGAGGTTGGAAAAGAGCAAAAGGAAAGAACAGACACCAACACTCACGATGCAATAAAAGTTGATATTAGTTTAGCAGAACTGAAGAAGGCTATCCGCCAATTGAAGAAGAAGAAATCTCCCGGGCCAGATGGCATTACGAATGAAATGATCCAACACCTTGGTAATGCATCTCTCCGCAAGTTGCTAGACATCTTTAATCTCAGTTGGACCAATGGAGAGGTTCCTCAGTGCTGGAAGGAAGCCAGAATGACTCCTATTCTGAAAAACGGAAGAACAAGACGAAAGTGCTGAGCTACCATCCTATCAGTCTTACAAGCTGCATATGCAAGACCTTGGAGCGCATCGTCAACCAGCGGTGGTACCTGGAGTCGGAGAACACTATAGTTTCAGAGCAGGCTGGCTTCAGAAGATACAGGAGCACAGAAGATCAAACAACACATCTTGCACAGGTCACAGACGACACTTTTCAAGCCAAGAAGGTGATGCTAGCTGCCTTTATCGAAGGCATTTGACAAGGTGTGGAAGGATGGCCTCCTCGTGAAGCTCCGGCGCACAGGCATCGGTGGCAACATGTTCCGATGGACCAAGTCGTACCTACACAATCGCAGAGCTAGGGTGCTGGTGGATGGACAATCTGGACAGAATGTATTGCTGAAACAAGGGGTGCCACAAGGTCCGGTATTATCACCAACTCTGTTCATACTCTTCATTAATGACATTGTAGCAGAGCTGCCCAATGGGATCCAAGCAGCCCTCTATGCAGATGACCTCGTACTCTGGTGCACCGAGGAGTACACAACGACTGCCACGTACAGAATGCAGCTCGCCTTGGACAGAATTACACCTTGGGCCAATCGCTGGTGTATTACCATCAACAAAGAAGAATCATCAGCCATGCTATTCTCACTGTCCACCAACACCAAGGTTGGCAATCTGACACTGGGCGGTACTCCACTCGATTACGAGGACCAGCTGACATACCTGGGAGTCACCTACGACAGAAGATTAACATGGAAGGAGCACATACAGAACGCAGAGGCAAAGGCCAGAAGAAAGCTAAACATCATGAGGAAGCTGGCAGCAACAAAGTGGGGTGCCAATGAAAGGATCCTCAGGACCATCTACCTAGGTGCCGTACGACCACACCTTGAGTATGGATCCAGCTCATGGATGACAGCAGCTAAATCTCATCAACAGAACCTCGACAGAGTACAAAACCAGGCACTGCGCATCATCACTGGTGGAATGAGATCAACACCAATAGAAAAAATGGAGCAGACAGCAGGCATCCCCCCCCCCCACTTAGCAAAAGAAGGGAATGCAAAGCACTGATCCAAGCTGCAAAGTTCAAATCGTTCAGCAACCACCCGATGAAGATCAGGCAAGCACAGCTGCCATCAGGAAGACTTAAAAGATCAAGTTTTGTGAAAGAGACAAAAGCACTTCAAAGGAAACACCAAGAAATGTTGCCAGCACAAATAGAAGACCCATACCACACCCTTGATCCTCCACCCTAGGAAAACAAACTAGAGAGCATAGCTATTCGCACCACAGTACCTCATCTCACAACCAAAGATGAACACAGTGATGTGAGCAAGAAGGTCCCGACCCTAGCCATGCTGTAAGAAATCTACCCTCAGGAGACATGGATAAGGATCTACACAGATGGATCGGCCTGAGATGCAATTAGGAGCGGAGGTGCCGGACTGCACATATAGTATCCAAACGGACAACATGAGTCAGCCGCAATACCGACGGGCAAACGCTGCACAAACTACAGAGCTGAAGTCGAAGCACTGGTTCATGCGGCTAATACCATCAGCAGAACAGCAGACCCTATTGCACAGATTGTCTTTTTATCTGATGCCCGCTCCGTCCTTGAGGCTATCACCAACGGTAAGCTACCACAACTTGAAGAAGCACGACAAACCATCAAATGCTTTCGGATAGCATTGCAGTGGATCCCCTCACACTGTGGAGTCCAAGGAAATGAGGAAGCAGACAAGATGGCAAAGGTGGGTGCAGAAGAGAATCAGACAGAAAACATGGTTACCCATACGGAGATGAAGACTATCATCAAGTCACTCTATCGAACACCTCAATCAGAAGATGCCTGCTATCATCTCTCGAGGCCAGAGCAAATGACCATTTTTCGTCTCAGAACTGGACACAACAGACTAAACCAACACATGTACAGGCGGTTCCACCTTACGATATCGCCCGCTTGTCCTTGTGGAGAAGCAGAACAGACCACAGAGCACATACTTCAATGTTGCAGTACGTATCAGCTGCTGAGAGAAGAGATCTGGCCTTTGTCTACCTCTTTTCTTGAAAAGATGTATGGGCCTGTGGAAGAACTGCAGAAAACCACAGATTTCATCTTGAGAACGGCTCTCCAAGTGTGATACCAGCGATCGAAAAGAAAAAAAAGCTATACCCCGCCCATCACTAGCTAAGATCCACCCACACCTCGCCGTTTTTTGGATTGATCAATCCCCGAATGCCCTAGCTATCAATCTCCTGAAAACTATACAGGGAAGCTGTTGAATATTTTGTAACTAATTGGACTTGGTGCTGTTGCTGCCATAGGCAGCAACATCGCCCAGGCAAATTAGTTTCAAAATATTCAACATACTATTTATAAAATAGTAAAAGCAAACAATTTGTACACCAGCCCATAGACCGTCTTCAAATATGCGTTCGTGACGTACTTATCGACATCATTCATGACGTCATTCATTATAATGTCATTGCACACATCACGCAGTTCATTATGACGTCATATGATGGGTGGGTACTCTGGAAAGGACCATTGCGCTGCACACCGGCGAAGACAATAGAGTCTGAAATAATGGCGCTAGCAAATATCACTCTGAAATGGCAGTTACAGTCTTAGTTAGTGTCCATAATGTAACAGATAGTCCTAAATTTAGCTAGGATATGTATCTTTTATGAATAGATGAGAACTTTAAACTTGACCAAGGCCAAAGCAGTAAGTTGGTGTGCTTGTCTTGCTCTTGCGAGATGCGAGCAGCACAGAAAAGAATCTGCTGTACCCGGGGAGGCAATGCGTTCCTAAGTCAGTGCAAACAGAGCTCCCCAAGTAGTCTTCGAACCTGTTCCACATGGACATTTCATTGTGAGACGCCCCCCCCCGCCCCCTCCCCGCCCCCCCCCCATATTCACACCCAACATATTAACATACCTGTCCTCCCACTGCACCTGATGCTAGTTCTATTGAATATACTTTGCCAAGGCGTACAGTGGACATTTATGGTCATCAGAAATTTTTGGCCAAGTTTCAGAATTGTGTAGTTTAGCGATGAATATCCCTGCTATATTTGATCATGGCAGCTGTTACCCCTTTGTAAGAGAAGATTGGTAAGGACCGTGATAGAGCGGGTGATACCTCATAACAATAGTCAACTAGTTTATGACAGTATCTTGATGAAATGATGTGATAATATAACAATATTTTTTGACACGTTTTTTTAAAGCTACATGCAATTTTTTCAATTTTTACTCCTTTGATCTACCTCTTGTTCATATTTTTGCTCAAACATGTCATTTTAGCCATTTTCATAGCGCAATCACTCTTTAGCTTATAAAACTGTCATACTGTTTGTTGAGCCTACCAAAAATGTGAAATATTTGACATAGCTAGGGTTTGGTTTGTAAAAAAAATTACGCTCTGTCCCCATTTCATAAAAATCCAGTCCTATGCTGCCTGACTCTATCACATTTGTTATCATGTCTCTGCGGTGCATATAAGTTTCGTGGCTTTAGTACGGATTTGTTAGCCATATAAATAGAGGAATCCATTTCGAATTATGTCCCCCCTATTTCTAGCTAAGCTCCGCATACTTTTCAGCGTGCTGGAATCAATTTATATACTTTGACTCCTAAATTCTCAGAATCCCAATTTCAAGGTAACTATACAGGTAATCTATTGCATATTTTAAAATTCATTTGACTGGGTTCTGTTGCTGTCTATGCCAAGCTGTTGAATATTTTAAAACTAATTTACAAATGGCAACAACAGCATCTTCTAGTCAAATTAGTTTCAAAATATTCAACAGAATATTTATCTATATATATAAATCCATCAAAGACATATAATTCGTATACTTGACGGACTTCATGATGAGAGCTATAAGTCACGTTGAATGTGACGTCACGTAGTGTGTCATGTAATTTATTGTTTATGATGTCAGATACTTGAGTGACATATCGTATCCCTCTATTATGTTGATGTAATAGATAAATCCATTCTATCGATCAATCATATGACGTCGTAATCAACTACGTCATATGTAGGCTGACGTCTTTATCAATTACGTCATGAATGACGTAATTAAATCCGTCATAAACGTGTAATAGTCCGTAAAGTTGTACGAATTGTATGTCTTTATGATTAATAAACATTGTTTTGAATATTTTGAAATTAATTTGAATGCGCGCTATGGTTTTCTGGAAATTGAGATTCAGGGAGTGCAGGGGTAGATCCATTCCAAAACGGGCAACATGTGGATGGAGCTTAGTTAGAGATTTGCGAGGCATGGCTAAAATTAGATTCATCCATTAGATTGTGTGGTGGGTATCGATTCATTTATTCAAGAAATCAACTTGACACGAGCGCCGCAAACGGTATATTCTGATTAGAAACTCCGAAGAAATAAATCCCGTGGAAAGAAAGATTACTCCACTATCTATCACGACTTCATATATCTCAATGTCATTGGCAGTGCTAATTCCTGGCCTGTCAACTGGACAAAGTTTCCTTAATTTGTATCTTGTAGCTCTATTATCACCCTGTAACAGCCTATCATTATAGCTATACAGACGTGTGTCCACTTAACCCATTCTAATATCAAGTAACATTTTAATGGTCAATACTTTCCAAGAAAATTGAAATATTTGCTCAGTGGATGCCCATTTCGAGGCCAGGAAAAGGCCATTTTTTTGTGCAAATTTACCACTGGAATTTGCAGGAATAGTTTTCTGTAGCACATGGGTACATATTGCGCTCTCAGCAGAAGACGTTTTGTCTGACTTGACTTTTACCACATTTAATGGTCAAGCTGATAAATATTGACTCTGCAATGGTCGTAGGATTGTCCATTTGCAGGCCCAGAGAAGCTCGGTAGCCGAGCCAGTCGTTCCAGTGGTAAAATTTTCAAAAATCCTCTTCTCTCGGCCTACAAACGGACACTGGCTAAGCAAAATCTTGACTCTTCTTTATCGTTACCCTGTTATGGTAAAGCCGCGGCCAAAACGGTCTCAGCTGTGGTCATGAGAAATATACATTTGCTGGCCAAAAGAAAGTTTTCTTGAAATTTACAATAAATAGTCTTATAATTTTCTTGACACAATCGTGACCATTAAAGGGTTAATTGATTTAAGTAGCCCTTTGAGCGCTTTGCGTCATTATGGTTGTGACGTCAGCCACGTATTCGATTACGTCATCTACTTGAGTGACAGCTCGGACCTCCACCACCATCACCATGAATTATCTATTAAGACCGCTATATCATTTATACATACAATATAAGCAATGCGATGCTGGCTAATTGGCAGGAATTTGAATGTCCAGCCAAAATTACCGCCAACATATTCAACTGCTTACCTTGTGTGACTGCTCTGAGCTTGAGCCACTATGGTTTTAAGGTTAGTAAGAAGGGTGAGGGAGATTAATACGCATAAGTCATCCCTTCATAGTCACAAAGCGTTGGTACGTTTGGAAATTATCAATAGCACGTACATGCCTTTATGAAATAGGTTAACATTTTGTTGTCTAGAATCATTCCCAAATATGAACGTGACTAAAGATGTGCGTTGTCTCTCAAGGCCTTTCTGCACGTGAGTTATGGATAACAACGCCCAAATGTATGTCACTATAAATGAGGTGTCCATTGTCTAAACACAAGCATAGCGTGGTCAGTCAGATATCGGTGACTTCATAGACGTCTTTACTTCTTCAACCTCAACAGCTAATATACTAAAATGATTCGCCTTGTCTTCCTATTGCTGGCCGTGGTAAGTTAAAGGAAATCTCATCTTATCTTAAACTAAGCATTCAATTGATGGGATTTGCCATACATAATCCAGCCCTGACATTTGATCTTTTTATCATGCCAAAAACGAAAGATATTCAGCCTTTAATAGCTAAATGGTGATACATCTCTACAGCCTATAATGGCTGTCATGATTTACTTTTCAACCATTCAGAAAAAACCTAGCGTGTATGCTTCAGTATAGACGCTCTGTCTTAGAGGTGCAATGTGGTATAAAAGCAATCATAACGGTAAGATGTTGACTGTTTTGAAACTAATTTGACTGGAAGTTTCTGCTGCCATAGGCAGCAACAACCTCCTGTCAAATTAGTTTCAAAACATTCAACGAGATGAGTACTTCATAATAAAGAATGTAATGCATTGGCGCTCACATGACGTCACCCACTGCCGCTCGAGGAGACACAATGGTGGCGATTACGGTTCAATCTTTACGCCATATTACAAAGCAGGTAATTGCGATACAGATACGGGAATGCGACAGGATAATTATGAATGATATGGAATCTAGGAAACATAATCTATCGGTGCAATACAACATTTGAGATGAGATTAGCATCACGTTAACGTGTTATATGAAGCTAACGTTTAAATTACTTGCTTTTAACGCTTTGAACTCCGTATTCCAAGAATATCAATATCAAGGTAACTATGCAAGTAACTTGATGAATATGTCGGTGCTACCTTAACACGAACGTGTTGCTTCCAGTCACTTAAGTTTCAAAATATTCAACACGTTACTTATATAATTACCGTGAAACTTAGATTCTGGGAATTCAGATTTCAAAGTTTAACATTGATGCCAGCGCACGTAAAATGTTGATGGAGCTTAGGTAGAAATGAGCGGGACATAGTTAAAATGGATCAATCTTAATACAGTCTCTAGTGTGCTTACATACATGTACGGTATGCCTACATTGAAAAATAGAGCCTTAGTGATGCAGTGCATTTTGATTGATCTTTCATAGTTGGCCTTTCGCATTCAAAAGGCTGGTTAAATATACTAGAAGGAAAATGAACCGCAAGTTCAGATTTGGTAATATAACCTTTTTATCCCTAGATCACGTGTAGTGAAATTTGACACATAGCTATATCAGTCTACTGTCCAAAGAATCTGTGGTTAAAATGTGGTCAACCGTGACCATGTGCGACGCTGAATGATTTTAACACAATTTTCAAGAAAGCGTGCATACGGGGCACTCCCACGTACTATGGACTTGAACACCGTACCAAATCGAAGTTTTGAACAGTACACATCGAGTGCATCACATTGCATTTCAAAGCGATTGAATAACAATATGCGGCGAATGTTCGAAATTGACAGGGGTAGGGCTATTGAGTTAATTATGCAGGGACAATCGTAACGTCGTGTTGCCCAACAATTTGGAGTTCATGAGTCAATGATAACCCGGTTAGTTGGGCGTCTCAGAGCCAGGGAAGATTAGTTGACCGTCCAAGGAGCGGCCGCCCACGCATTACGTCGCAACGTCAAGATAGACATGTACGTCTCATACACCTTTTTCAGACGGCGACTGAGACGACTAGTGAGGTTGTAGGCACTCATGGTGGCCGAGTGTGCCCAAGAACAGTTAGGAATCGGTTGCGGGAGTTCAATTTAAAGCCTCGACGTCCCTACGTTGGTCCGCAACTTACACCCATGCGACATCAGCGTCGACTGCAATGGTTGCGTGCGCATTCACCAAACCGGTTTCGCTTGGCCCAGTGGAGACGTGTGTTATTCACTGACGAATCTCGGTTCACGCTTTACAGGTTTGATGGACGAGGTGAACGATATTCTGACGCATGTGTGCTGCAAAACACAGCTTCGGCGGAGGGTCTGTTATTGTTTGGGGAAGAATTTCTAATGGCGTCAAAACACCTCTCGTGGTCATCCAGGGCAATCTTACAGCCGTAAGATATCGTGATCAGGTCCTCATGCATCACGTCCTTCCACTGATCTAGGAGCGTAACCTTACGTTGCAGCAGGATAATACGAGGCCGGGCGTTGCTATGGTTTGTCGTAACTTCCTCAACAAAACCAATATTCCAGTTCTCGATTGGCCACCCTACAGTCCAGATTTGTCCCCTATCGAGCATTTGAGGGACGAGTTTGACAGGAAGCGCGTCAACATCCCAAACAACGTCGCTCAGCTTACGGAGGCCCGTCTTCAGGAGTGGAATAACATCCCACAAAGGACAATAAACAACTTGATGGAGTCAATGGTTAGGAGAGTTAGAGCAGCGATCGCAGCGCAAGGTGGGCACACCCGCTATTGACTTTGATCACGAAATGGCGTAGGGTACTTACGTTTGACCGTTATCCATGCACACGCTGTGTGTGTGCTAAGACCACAACCTGTCAATATCTAATCAGTAATAAATAAATGAAATAAAAATACAAACAATGAAAAAATAATCAATGAATCATTTGGGATATTTACTACTAAATCTGAACTTGCGTTTCTTTTTTTTCATAGTATACATGTATATGTCTATGTTAAAGTTTAACCTTTTCACGACGAAGACGGGAAAATCCCACCTCTGGAGTAATCTTGAGGAATGTACATTTTTAGGGCAAGTGGGGATTATTTACCACTAGAATAACTAGCTCGTTACTGAGCCAGTCATTCTAGTGGCAAATTGTCAAAAAATACTCTTCTATTGGGCTGAAAATGGACGTTCAATAACCAAATACTTTGATTTTTTTACCAAATTTAGTCATTAAATGGTTAAACGCCAAATCATTCCAATTAACTATATCGACTAAATAGCGATCTTATTAATGATAACTAGACTACGCTAACCGCGTGGCTGTGTCCGCAGTAGTAGTTTAATGATCACTAGACTACGTTAGCAGTGTGTCTGCGTCCGCAGTAGTGGTTTAATGATTACTAGACTACGTTAGCAGTGTGTCTGCGTCCGCAGTAGTGGTTTAATGATTACTAGACTACGCTAGCCGTGTGTCTGCGTCCCCAGTAGTCGTTTAATGATTACTAGACTACGCTAGAGGCGTGTCTGTGTCCGCAGTACTTAGTGGTGTGGATGACAGCATCTTCTCAGCGGAATCTTGCAAATCGTAATACAGCCATGAGATTTGAAATAATTAATAAATACAGGTAACTTTTCAAATTGACCCGATTGGACATTTAAAAATGGAAGACTGCGGCCATTTTCCAAGATGATGTTATGAACCTGTTAGACCACTATACATCTCGCCATGGTCTGAAAGCCATCAGCACAATGGTCGACTGTTTTCTGAGTTTGTTGACCCGAGTTTGTTCTCTGGGACCTGATCATATCACATACCTTCCACATCTGCTTTACGTGTTCCTTCCATCTACCACGAATGCGTGAACGAATTATATCATGCTGTCTGCACTTTTGTCAAGCCAATTACTCCGCGTCACCTTGGATGACCACATTATTTTGTTCATGGACGTGGTCGAGAGTCAGTGCAGAAAAAGCCGCCCCCCCCCTCTCAAGATGTATGCTCAACGATACTTCCCCTTTGAAACTCTATAGCTCGCCGAATGTGGTCGGTTTGATATCAAAGGCAGGATTCCAGAAACCGAATTGTAGATTCCGTTGTTCACATTAGTCTCCAAGGCTCAGAGGTGTGCCAGATGATATGCGCATTGGTAATACTGTCTAGCTGTTGTGAATATTTCCAAATTATTTGAGTGAAAGCTGTTGTAGCTTAATGTTTTCCAAATGCAGACAAAACAATTTCGAAATATTTGTCATGTCGTTGGAAAATGATGACGACAGTCCAATTGCTCCAACTTAGTCTAGTAAACAATTGTGATTAGCCTATTTATAGTATAGTAATATACAGTACGGCTCAGAAATAACTTAACGGATTTAAAAAACAATATAGGAGGTACTGTTGAATATTCTGAACATAATTTGAGTGGAAGACGTTGGTTGCTTCCTGTCATCCAATCCACGTAGGTCCAACATATTCAACAATACATTTGTAACATTTCTTACAACGTGTTAAAAATTGTACTAACTAACATGTTTCTGTTTTTGTTTTGGAACCGTGTTGTTCCCGAGCTGTACTGTACCGAGCTATTGACCCCATATTGAGCCACACGCGTTTTAGAAGACATCTTAAGAGCAGAGAAACGTGACTCACTCGATGATATTTTATAGGTCGTTATATGATGTGATGCGTTATTTCAGGCCATATTTGGAGTTTCCTGTGAATCCAAAGAAACGAGTGGAAAGATTCCCTCTGAATCGAAAGAACCTACCGATAAGTTCTTTTTATCGCTACTACTTCACGCCGTTGTGGCGGGAGCTTATGGATCAAGCGGACCGTGCCAAGTAAGTTATTAGTGACTAGTTTATGAATTACTCAGCACTGTGCACGCACGTCCGAACGCACAACCGCACGCACGCACTTACGACTGCGTGCACGCACGCAATACACGCGCGTGTACACACACACACAGGCACGTATGCATCTCGAAGGCGTACACTAGGACACACCCAAACAACATTTTACAGATCTAATCAGAATGGTGAGTATCTAGATAATAGGATGGAAAAAGAAAGAGGAAAAGGCGACGCTTAGTGCCCAGCACAGCCTCTTGTCCAGCGAGAGTCTGTCAACGCCTACGTAGTGCCTAGTCCGGCCGCTCGCCCAGTGAGAGTCTGTCAACGCCTGCTTAGTGCCTAGCACAACCTCTCGTCCAGTGAGAGTCTGTAAATGCCTGCTTGATGCCTAGCACAGTCTCTCGTCCAGTAAGAGTCTGTCAACGCCTGCTTAGTGTCTAGCGCAACCTCTCGTCCAGGGAGATTGTCATCGCCTGCTTGGTGGGTAGGGCGCAGCCTCTCGTTCTGCGAGAGTCTGTTAACGCCTGCTTAGTGCCTAGGGCCCAGATTCTCGGCCTGCGAGAGTCTGTTAACGCCTGCTTAGTGCCTAGCGCAGTCTCTCGTCCAGTGAGTCTATCAACGCCTGCTTAGTGCCTAGCACAGCCTCTCGTCAAGGGAGAGTCTGTTAACGTCTGCTTAATTCCCAGCACGGTCTCTCATCCAGTGAGAGTCTGTCAACACCTGCTTGGTGCCTAGCACAGTCTCTCGTCCACCGTAGTCCCAGAGCTCAGAGGGTTTTATTTGACTTTTACTTACCAAAAGGTCTGAGGGTGGTTCCTAGGGTAGAATTGTCTGTCGAATTCAGAAATCCATTTCTTACAAAAATCTACTTGGAAGTTTTCCCACAATTTGTTTTTGAAGTGAGGTACCTCTACATACGAGATCGTAATTTTGCGTTACATGGTAAAAATTTGGATGACTTTGGATTTGCCAACTTTGGGCCTGGAAATGTTCCAACTAGTAGTGATACATACACATAATGGATCATATGAATGGGTGGCATCTCCTGATTCATTTCCCATGTTGGAATGTCTGGTATTCATCGCATAATACGGATGGTAAGGTTATTTATAACTATACCCCCATTTTGTCAACGACGCTCTTGAAAAATGTGTATTATCTACCTATCTCTTTGATTAGAATGCAGATAGTCATCATAAATGCTGATTATTGTATATTATATTGCGCTAGAAATCATTCAGATATAAATATTGAACAACACCAATATGTTTGAAGGGCATCGAGAGAGCGAGGTAGAGAATTACTCACCAATGAATGCTATCTACAATGATGCTAGTTTTGTACCGATTGACATTGCAAAATAAAACCCACAGACGTTTTGTTTAAGAAAAGTAAAATGAAACATTCATAGTTTTAGGACGTTCTGTGAAGCTATAGATACAGCATTGATTGTATTAAATTCTATGCTACACTCCACTATATTAACCTATACTCATACACAATTTGATATCAATATCACTCAGATAACTGATGTATTTTGTACAGTAATGACATAAAATGTACATAATTAAAATTCAAGATTGACATGTCTAGAAATAGTATCTATGTGTATATTGATGTAAACATTTTAATTAAATATATCTTGATGAAAGACGAAAAGTCATGTGCAACTTCACTGTTGATCACACGTAAAAGATATATGTCATAGAGGGAAATTATTATATAAATCACACACTGCAATGATCATAGGTCTCTTAGAGTAACAACATAATATTATAAACACCATATTATACAGTTAGCATCTACTCACCACCACACAATTCATGGCTCCTACTCATCATCTGATTAATCCGATCCATACAACATTTCTCCATTTGCCATTTCCTCCTCATCATCATCAACGTCCATGTATTTAAATCATGTTCTAAAACCTGGCATATACTCGGTGGTACCTGGCCACAATCGAACCAGTTGATCTGGTAACATCCATCCATAAAGAACCACCCCGTTGTTCGGGCTGCAATAAACATGCGTTAGGTAGTGATGCATTCTTCTAGATAGATGCCACGTAGTTTATCCGCAGTATCTTGTTTTTCAGGACAGGACTGCATGAAGGCATGCTACTGGGATTCACACCTTTAATTCTCTCTAGATGCTGATCATTCTGTTTGAGCGCATACTGTTGCTTTTAGAATGCATGTCACACATCACCACCATTGTCCCCATGAGCTTTGCCATACAATGCACAAACACATTTTCCCAGACCATTGATGAGCTCATGCGAGACAATAGTGTTTTGACCCAAATGAGAGAATACTTCAGCATGTTCTTCTTATTCTTTTCCAAAATCTGAAGTGCTCGGCATTTTCCTTTATTCATGAATGCTACTGTAGTGCCAGATCCGGTGAATGCATCAAGTCCAGCGAGGGCATCAATCGCATTTGGTTTTACATTAGAAGCAAGCTGCGATATAATGATGTAGCATCCTCTTATCAGCTCCTTCATGTTGGCAGGCAAGTGAAGCGAGTCTTCTATAACAGTTCCACCTACAACTGTAAATGAGTAGCATGTGTTCACTAATTCAATTAACATTTGAAGATCATCACGAATGCTAGCATATGAGATATCACTCAATTGCAAGGAGTCGAAAAGGTTCTATTTTGAAGAAAGACATTTCAGTGCTTGTTGCCAATCATGTGGCGGTTTCTGTTCATACCATGCGATTCTGAAGTACATTTCTGCAGCACCAGGTCTATTCTTGTCTGCCTCTTTTATTGATGGATCCCTGTATATGTCACACACAAAGTTAACACGACTCAGCATATCACACACCGTATGCAGGATAACCTTTGCAATCTTGGCATATGACTGAGATGGATCCTGGATGGTGGGCAGAAAGAACATGACATCTACTATTGGGACGCTGATATTGTCGGGCCCATCACTTTCCACCATTCTCCCAAGCATATGTAACATCTTTTCCTTGTCAGTCCTGTTCAAACTCCCATCTTGTCAGAGGATATTTGAAGACCTCCAAATAAATTTTCCCAATCGTGCTAAGGTATAGGAGTCGTCCAAATAAATCTCCGGTAACTTGCAATCAACCACTTCCTTCATGCCAACTGTACTCTTTACAGATGCTGATGCGAAAGCTGGATGCGTCTTGTCCACAAGCAGGGCGGCATCCCATGAGGTCTTCCTTGACTTGGTCTGCTACTTTCACACTTGTTGTAAGAAAGTACAGATTCTCATCTGCTTTTTGGCTAAAGGGATTCATATTGTGCTCTATTCCTTCAATCAACGTGGACATATCCCCGTTATCCCTCTTTATTCGGTAAGGTTTTAGGGATTCGGAAATGTTTTGACTTGTCTTCATTTTAGAACTCACCACCAAATTTCCGACTATTGCACTCTTCGCAGATCATGTGATCATCCAGCCATTTCTATCTGAGTCCGACTGTTCAAAGGAAGTTATCCCAGTGGAACTAGAAGCTGCATCAGCATTCACTGTTTGCTCTAATATAATGTTGACTTGGAGTTTTAGAGAAAAGTCGGCTGCTTCGTGTGGCAGAGAGGGTGCCATTTTGTAGGATTGTATGTATGCCTGGGTATGTGTTTCAATATTGAGGAAATTCAAGAAGTATTTCACCATCCATCTTGCATAATTATGTCAGTTTCCAGCAGAGAGAATCACACATTTTAGCAAGAGTAAAGATGAAGAGGTCAGTATCGTTTGTACCGGCTGAACATCAGACAAATATTGATAAATTGTACATATATCATCGAAAACGGCTGGTGCTTCCATGATCACCATTGATAGATTTGTTTGTGCATTCGGCATATGCCCACATAAATCCTTTGCTAACAGTTATTAGCAAGGATGTGTATCATATGCAACTTGTTCATTAATGTCCAGGTTACAAAATTCTTGCTATGCTCCACTGAGCCATGCACATGCCGAATATCACAGTGTTGCGATAATAATAATAATTAATTTAGCACATGTTTTGCATGCTGGCTCACTAAATTATCCATCACTAGGACATTGTTACAAATGGTACATTCTTCCTATCCACTATGTTAATTATTATGTTCTCCATGGATGAATCCATTAAGTGAACCTGTTGCCCGGACTCAGTGAGGATATGCAGTGCACCCGATCGATCTATTATATGAACAATGGCTTCAAAGTAGGCTAGCTCTGTGTGGGAAGGCCCAAAACCGATAAAGCCATTGTCGAACAAAGGCTATTCGGCGGCTTGGATCTACATAGCTGGATTAGCCACAGCCAGGTTGTAGTTAACTACTGCATGTCTATCACCGCATTCATTCGATATTCACTGAGAAATACACAGAGCCTCATCTACACCATCAAGTCTGGTTGTAGGCTATCCAAGATTGGCCATGTAAGATATTCTGTTGTGTTGGTAGATGATCTTCTGTGATGAATGAATTCCAGCCAGCCAATGTTTGAGGGTTCCCCTTGAACCATGCACATCATCCAAACCCTATCTCTGTATTTAACACTGTTTACATACAGTGGTCTCTGCATATCTTTCAGCAGATACTGGAATTCTGTTAGCTTGGATTTCGTAGCACATGGTTCAAGAAAGATTTCTTCCAGAAGAAACCTCCATTTTTTTATGTTTTGCCATCATTTGTGGGGGTTACAGACACGGAAAGGTTGTCTGAATCGGATGGATGGATAATAGTAGGCACAATATTTTGTTAGCTGATGCTAACCGTATCATGTGGTATACCGCCACCTGATAATGTATCTGTGTTTTCATTATTCCAGGCTATTTCAGTGCACAACCAGCAAGCAGGTTGATACCATCTGGTATGGCATGGTTTCTTTGGGATATGTTTGTAGCAAGGCCTGTTTCCAAGTTCTGTACCATGTTGTAGTTGACACAGTGATCAAAGCGAATGATTATTTATACCACTTTCCTACTACCAGTTAGATACTTGAGACTAAACCCCATGCAAATATATTTAGATTGCTTAGCTCACCCTCACGTTGTTACAACCACAATGCCATCTGATACAGATTTGACCAGACTTTCAAACTTACCCGGTGTTGTGGATACACTGGATCCTGTACATAGTACTCTGAAGAAGTCTAAAAGCAGAGACGGCATTTTGGCCGGTCTTGAAGTTAGGGTTTCAGCTGTTATGGGCTGGCGCAACCCCTCATTATTCTGCATGTTAAGAATATGTAATCTGAGGTAGAAAGTTGTCTCTTTGACTGACATCTCATCAAATCTTGCTCTGCGTATTTCTCAAATCTTCGCGATATTCCTTCAAAATTCTCGCAGACAGACACCTGGCAGGATGCGTAGATTCATTCATGCTTGCTATTTATTGCTTGTGAAGTGATGTCAGTTACTCAGTGCCTTGGTTTTCTATCAACTTCCATATTCATGTGTTCTTTGAGGGTATCAAACGCTGCTTTGTGAAATATTATTTTGCTTGAGTGTTCATGTGGTTTATGTCTGTTCTTTACTGCATTTGCTTTATTGAGGTAATCCCTTCAACAAGAATATCTAACTTCCTTCGATACTAATTTAATTCCAGATAGCCATGCAAGCATACCATGATTGTCCGTTTTATCAGCCGCATCCTTGATGCTTTTTTTTTAGCTAGATCCATCTTAAGGTTCCGAATGGGGTTTTCTCTGTCTTTTCCCACAAGACTTTGATACGGCCAGATAAAAGAGACATCTCTTTGCAAATATTCCCGTAGAGCTGCTTTGGGAACAATCTGCAACACATGATCGTAAAACTGGTTTGACCAATGTGCTCGGAACATCATCTTGCGTTGGTTTGCAAACAGCTGTGAACTCTTTATAGAACTGTGTATGATAACGTATTGTCTCATAAATGGCAGGTAGTTTGATACTAATGTACTGAGAGCTTTTGTACGATGCATGCCTTATGATGTCACATTGATTGATTTAGTCCCACGATTCATCATTGAATGGTTTGATTTCTTCAGCACATTTCCCACCAAGAGGTAAAATGCAAGTCCGCTTGGATGATGTTATAATCTATTCAAACGGAGAACGAACTATTCACTAATCGAATTATCATTTAATCTACACTATATTCCCTAAGCTACATAGTAGTACCTAGTCTGCACACTTACCTAATATACACGCCGTTGTCTATCTTACACACCATTCGATAATACACATACATGTACAACACTTGCATGCCACAGACTACACTAATCTCGCCGGATTTATCATCTATAAATAGATAGAAAACATGGTATTTTAATATAACCACAGAAAACCATCAATAGCAATATCATTCTACCATCTGACTAATATTCCCGAGCATCAGATGGTTTTATTGGATGGTTATTAACCAAGAGGTCGGGTTCGTTTAATTTTTAATGTAAATCTGGATAAATTTAGTATCTATGTATATGCTTAGCAGCAATACAAACTGTCTAGCCTTCACTCTGGATCCCATTCAAACATACAGATGTTGTCCAATGTTTATAGCTGAATGATTCTAATGCAATATAATATACAATAATCAGCATTTATGATGACTATCTACATTCTAATCAAAGAGATAGGTAGATAATACACATTTTTCAAGAGCTTCGTTGACAAAATGGGGGTATAGTTATAAATAACCTTACCATCCGTATTATGCGATGAATACCAGACATTCCAACATGGGAAATGAATCAGGAGATGCCACCCATTCATATGATCCATTATGTGTATGTATCACTACTAGTTGGAACATTTCCAGGCCAAAAGTTGGCAAAGCCAAAGTCATCCAAATTTTTACCATGTAACGCAAAATTACGATCTCGTATGTAGAGGTACCTCACTTCAAAAACAAATTGTAGAAAACTTCCAAGTAGATTTTTAAAAGAAATGGATTTCTGAATTCTACAGACAATTCTACTCTAGGAACCACCCTCAGACCTTTTGGTAAATAAAAGTCAAATACAACCTTCTGAGCTCTGGGACTACTGAGTCTGTCAACGCCTGCTTAGTGCCTAGCACAGCCTCTGGCCAAGTGAGAGTCTGCCAACGCCTGCTTAGTGTCTAGCACAGTTTCTCGTCCAGTGAGAGTCTGCCAACGCCTGCTTAGTGCTTAGCGCAGCCTCTCGTCGTGCGAGAGTCTGTTGAGAGAGAGAGAGAGAGAGAGAGAGAGAGAGAGAGAGAGAGAGAGAGAGAGAGAGAGAGAGAGAGAGAGAGAGAGAGAAAGAGAGAGGGGGGAGAGGGGAGAGGGAGAGAGAGGGGAGGGAGGGAGGGAGGGAGGGAGAAAGGGAGAGAGAGGAGCGTGGGAGAGGGAGGGAGGGAGGGAGGGAGGGAGAGAGAGAGAGAGAGAGAGAGAGAGAGAGCGAGAGAGAGAGAGAGAGAGAGAGAGAGAGAGAGAGAGAGAGAGAGAGAGGGAGGGAGGGAGGGAGGAAAATGCAAATATTGAGTTTTTATCATTAAATGGTCAGTCAAGTCGAATATATTCTGTATCCAAGTATGACTTGCCAATATGTTGTGAAGGCCAAAATACAAACACTCTTTATCTAGCATAGGATATGTTTTGTTTACTAATAAATGTTTAAATTATCTAAATAAATATCTGCTATTACACGCATTACTCTTGTAATGTTTACCATACTATGGGAGCTTATGCTAGGTTTTGCATTTGAGTCATCACAATGCTATTGATATCAGTAACATGTTATTTATGTCTGTTTCATATAGTTTTGTTCATTGGTGATTGCGAACAGCGTGTAAAAAATTCACCTTTCTAGAGTATCCATCTATCATCTGACGTCATACGACGTCATAATCAGATAAGCGGTGTGTGGAATGACGTCATAATCATTACGTCATAGGCAGCAACAGCGCCAAGTTAAATTAGTTCCAAAATATACAATAGCTTACCTGTATAGTTTTCTGGAAATTGATAGTCATGGGGTTCAGAGAACGATCGATCCCAACACGAGCGACGGTGGGTGGAGCTTAGCTAGAGGTTGGCGGGGCACAGCTACAAATGGAAAGGTCATTGCGTTAATATAGATCTTTTGCAAATCTACAATTATTTTATCACATTCTTTATTACCACTATCTATAGGAGCTGTTATTATGGCACTAATCAACTGAATGGCCCATTCCGGTTTTAGCTATGCCCCGTCCATCTCTAGCTAAGCTCAACCCACACTTCGCTCGTGTTGGGATCAGATCGATCTCTGAACACCCTGACTATCACGTTCCAAAAAGCTGCACATTTAAGCTGTTGAATATTTTGAAACCAATTTGACTGGGTGTTCTTGCTGCCTAAGGCAGCAACAGCGCCCAGTCAAATTAGTTTCAAAATATTCAACAGCATCTTTATTAAATAGCAAAAAATTACAAAGACTTACAAGTCATACACACCGTCAGACTATTTGAGATTTGGTGACGGTCTATATGGAATCCTTTGTGACGTAATGATTGTGACGTCATCATACACGCGCTGGGCTGATTATGACGTCATACGAGGTCAGATGATGGATGGATACCCAGGAAAGGTGAATTGACATCATTCTCCTCATCACAAACACACGCGCAGATATCAGTACAGTTCTGTCCATTAAATTGATAAAAACCGTTATATCTGGAGCGTGAAAATGCGTTGTCATCTCTAACGACCAACCACATTAGCTATGAAAGTTGTGGCTTTGCAACTGAATCAATGGTCCATGTTAGTACGTGATTATCTATTCGAGGTATGTCATGTATCAGAGCTGACTTTGTAGGAAGCTATCACGCTGCCTATGATCGCGTTTATGTGAATAGCCCCCTATGCAATTCTCCTAAAATTCAAGCTACATCTATACGGGTGTAGGCAGCTGACACAAATTTCTCAACATCAGTAAAAGTAACACCAGGAAGCGCCTCATAAACAGCAAATTACCTGAGTGGTGTAGTACCATCGTCATCAGAAGCCGGCACTGCTTTCCAGAAACCGTGTTTTCCAATTCCGGGAAAAAGGGACAATTGGCCTGAATCTGAGAGAACATAGAAGCCAGACAATACCGCAAGAATACTGACACTTAATACAGACTTTTGCCGAATTTGACAAATATACAAACACCCGTTCCATTCTCCGCTTTGCCGTGCTCCTAATTTCACAGATCCATCAGGGCGATGATCAATACAGGTGTAACGGCAAATCATATATAATTCCGGTACATTTAAAACTGTCTATACTGAACAATTGCTTTTGAAGCTAAAAGATGGTCGGCTCTTAAGACGAGTACTTGTATGCCACCACAGTAGTAACTCTAGAACAATGAGAGAACAATAGACACTCATCTCCGCGTAATGGCCCCCTCCTGGTTCCTATTGCTCTCTTAATACATCCCGTCATTTGGCCGCCTAATTACGCTGTTTACCGCACCAATTAAAGGCAAACCGTCACACCAAAATGCTTGAAAAATTAAAAATTATCTATTTCCATACGCTTAAATTGTGTACCTCAATGCAATGAAATGAAATAAATCTTACCATATAATGATTTTATTCCATATAAATTAATACAATTTTTTTAGTTGTGAAGTTGAAATAGGGGCGCGTGTCTTTAAATCAATTAGACAACTTATTTACAAAATGTATTAATTTATACGTATGCTAAGATTTGTCCCTTTCATTTCATCTAGGCACACGATTTAAGCCTCTTAAGTAATAATATTATAAAGTCTTTTAATTTCTTTATTTTCCAAGCATTTTGGTGTGAATGTTTACCTCCCACCTTATCTCCTAGACCACCTCTCATACCACATTTGGTGCTCATTATAGAAATCCTTTCTGATTATTTTTTCCCAGAATTACCGGTGTCCTTATGGTATGGAGTGTAAAGTCCGAGAATTACAGTGCCCCAGTCCGCCATGTCAAGAAGTACCTTACTGCAAGAAGCAAGGTGATTGTCCGGCCGCTCCGAGCACCTGCTACCTCGGGCGGCACCAGTGTCAGGACGATATGCGCTGCCCTGGTCCGTTAAAGTGTTGCTATGATGGATGTATATATCGGTGCGCATATGCTCAAAATGTTGGGAGGATCGGGAAATAAGCCACCGTTGATTCTGTACTAATTGCCTGCTTGCTGATTTTAATTCTATGGGGTTTAATTCTGGATATACTGAATATTTTTAATACAATTTGACTGAAAGTTATTGATGGCTAAGCCACCAACAACTTTCAGTCAAATCGTTTTTAAAATATTCAACATGTCCAGAATTATTGCCCATTGAAATTTATTGTCCGGTGGATTGCAGCAGTCAGATAGGTAATATTAATAACTCGCCCGCAACTGAAATCGTAGTTACTCGATTTCAAAATAACTATTCTCGTGATCTGTTGACCATTTTGATAGTAATCTGATCGGACATTCTCGTCAAATTACTTCCTAAATAATCAAAATAATTTGCCATACATTATAAAGAATAGACGCATGCTCAGTTTTGTATGTCGGATATACGACTTAACGCGAAAGTCAGATTAAATAAAGATTCGAAGCTATTGACCTGAGTTAATTTTTTTTATCTAAAGGAAATTTCACCTTATCTTAAACTAACCATTCGTGTGATAGAATATACCATCCGTAATCCATCCCTAACATTTTAGCTTTTTATCATACCGACAACGAAAGATAGTACTAGCTGAATGTTGATACATGTCTACAGTCTATGATGGCTGTCATGATTTATTTTTCAACCAAAGGCAGCAACAACTTCCAGTCAGATTAGTTTCAAATTGTTCAACGAGATCAATATTACATAATAAAGAATGCAATGCATTGGCTCTTAGATGACGTCACACACTATCGATCGAGGAGAGAAACTGGTCGCGATCATTGTTCAACGTTTATGTGATATTACAAAGCAGATATAAGGGAATGTGACAGGATATGAACGATCTGGAGTCTATAAACACTAATCTATCGGTACAATACAACATTTGAGATGAGATTAGCATCCCTTTAAGTAGTCATTCTTGGAGATGGTAAATTTTGTAGCTGATCAGAGGAATCTGAATTAAATGTAAATGTAGTCAGTCGCATCATGCCTCATGAACGCATTTGTGTGCGTGTTGATGGTTGGTGCGTGTGTGTGGTTTACCTATGAAATATCTTATTGCACTGTGTCACACAGCTTCTAGTTCATCCAATTTATATGCACGATCATACGACTAGATAAAATGCCTCTAGTGCCCATATTGACCTTGAGAATACAGTCGCGAGGGTGGATAGATGAGGGCCTTTCAACCTCAACAAATTACAGTCTTATTACCTGTCCTAGACAGCTACAAAGTCTATATCAGCCATTCTCAAGTGAGGATGACACCTTCACGCGGTCTCCTCCGGCAGCACCTTCTGGGTAGCTAACGGCATCAAGGTTAGTGAACTGACAACCACATACATGCAATAGTCTGATCATGTCTAATGGACTCGACATGTCACGTGCATTTGATGCCACTAAGAGAGCACACTCCCTCAATTTCTCCATCAAGTTGGCTTTGACGATGACGAACTACGTCTGGCGAGACTCTTATTGATAAAAATAAAATTAAATGTTCGCCTCAAATCAAGGTTTTCTGCACAGTTTGAAAAATGAGCATGATCATCGCAAGTGCCTTTCACTGGGCCTTTGCACTTTATCCATCCACCATATAACGTCATACGTGATGTGTAAAATGACATCATAATGAATGACGTCATTATGACGTCATGGATGACGTAGATAAGTACGTCACGAACGCATATTTGAAGACGGACTATGCGCTGTTGTACGAATTGTATGTTTTTATTATTTAATAAATATTCTGTTGAATATTTTGAAACCAATTTGACGGACCTTAGCTAGCAACACCACCAGTCAAATTAGTTACAAAATATTCAACAGCTTGCCTGCATAGTTTTCAGGAGATTGATAATTAGGTCATTCGGGGATCAATCAATACCAACACGGCGATGTGTGGGAGTTGAGCTTAGATAGAGGTGTGCGGGGTATAGCTAAAATTGGAAAGGCCCCTTGTTACCTCGCCGCAGCACTATCATCTGCTCTAGAACACTAAACCATCCAATCTCAATGATAGGTATGCCACTAGAGATTTAGAGCGCGGATGATGTGGACTTTATTGGCGAAGAAAAGGTCCTCTTGACACATTACTGCAATAGCTCTGCTCTGCCACGGCAAAAGGGAGCCAGTGATATGTTGGCCAAAGATGAGATCTCTGCCCTGCCATGGCAAAAGGGAGCAAGTGACATTTTGGCCAAAACTGAGATATCTGCTCTGCCATGGGAAAAGGGAGCAAGTGACATTTTGGCCAACACTGTGATATCTGCTTTGCCATGGCAAAAGGGAGCAAGTGACATTTTGGCCAAAACTGTGATATCTGCTCTGCCATGGCAAAAGGGAACAAGTGACATTCTGGCCAAAACTTTGATATCTGCTCTGCCATGACAAAAGGGAGCAAGTGACATTTTGGCCAAAACAGAGATTTCAAGCTTATATGAACGTCGGAAGCAAGTTAGCTACATCTTGTATTAGAAGACCGGTGTAATAGGACTGCTCAATTCTGGGGAATCAGAGTGGCATAAGGGAGCACGTGCTCTCACGATTAGGAGTTGCACAGGCAAAAGCGAGCATGTAACTCTCAAATATATATTAACACTTACTCCCTTTCATCGCTGTAAACTGCATACCTGCTTCGTTTTGTCACCTAAATTCATGTAGGCTGAATGCACCTATTACAACAGCCTTCTAATACGAGAGGTAACGTTATCAACAATTAGACATACATGCGTGTGTCTGCTTGCGTGACCGCGTGTGTATTACATATACGGTACATGAGAGGGTGAGCGTATATATGTGTAAGGTTGTGTTTGCATGTAATAACCGTGTATGTGAGCGCGTATGTGCGTGTGTGTTGGTACGTGCACACGCATGCATATATTTCTCTGTCTGCTTGCGTATGTGTGGTGGGTACACGTGGATGAGCGTGCATATATGCATGAGATCAGTTTGCAAACTGAAAAATGTGACAATGATTAAAACCATGGAACTAGAACCCATCATGCGTAACACACTTTTTTACCAACAGTGTGGAGGAAATGGATTCATGAATTATCAAGTAATGGCATATGCCAATTCATGAATCCATTTCCTCAGGCAATCATATGACGTCATAATTAACTATGTAACGCGTAGAATGACATCATAATCACCACGTCATGAATGGTTCGATTGTGTCTGTCTTAAACGCTTAATAGTCTGACACGTTGTACGAATTGTATGTTTTTAATATTTAAGAAACAATCTGTCGAATGTGTTGAAACTAATTGGACTGGGCGCTGTTGCTGTCATAGGCAGCAACAGCATCCATTCAAATTAGTTTCAAAATATGCAAAAGCTTACAAGTTTAGATACTGGAAATTGATAGTCAGTGAGTTCAGAGATCTACCGGACCCAACACGAGCGAGGTGTGGGTGAAGCTTAGCTAGAGATGGGCGGGGTATGGCTAAAACTGGAAATGCTCATTATCCAGCCGCAATAGGCAGCAACATCACCCAGTCAAATTACTTCCAAACTATTCAACAGCTTACATGTATAGTTTTCTGGAAATTGATAGCCATGCAGTTCAGAGGTTTTAGCTAGAGATGGGCGTGGCGTAGCTAAAACTGGAAAGCTCCATTATCCAGCCTGTATCTGAATTCACTTGACCTTTAACGTTCTTGAGAGATGTGTTAATGTGATTTTGCAGCAGATGCATGACTCTTATGTCGCTAGATTAAACATGGATCTACCCTTTTCATCTGATCAACATGGTGAATAACTTTTTATATCTGGGTTCTTCGTTATATGATCCCGACTTCAAAATTCCGCAAACGTGCGTATCTGATGAACATAATGACATTGCATTACGTGATGTAAATGATAGTGATGTCAACTCTGTTCCTGATTACTGCGAAGTCATTCCTGAACTGTCTATTACGAATACCGATACTGATGTTTTCGATTATCTGGATGATTTATATGATTATGACGTAATCATACCTACACAACCTGCTTCTACCAATGATCTAACCGTTCATATGAGAACTGTACTATCTATTCCTGATCTGAGTACCGTACCATCATCATTTTTCAATTATCCTCATGTCGATTGTGATATAATTGATCCTAATTATTCAACCGATGTACGTGATGGACGCGATCTAAATTTAATTGACGTTGTGCAAGTTCCTGACTGTATTGCGCATTCTGCTAATGACCTATCTCTGGATTTAGCATGGCTTCCTAATGATTCCGACCTAAATTTATTTGTCGATGTAGCCGTTCTTGACTGTATTGCGCCTTCTGCTAATGGCCTATCTCTGGATTTTGCATGCCTTCCTAATGATTCCAACCTAAATTTATTCGTCGATGCACCAGTTCCTGACTGTATTGCGCCTTCTGCTAATGACCTATCTCTGGATTTAGCATGCCTTCCTAATGATTCTGCTTATCGCATCGATGTTCCTACTCATCAAACTCTTATTGACACTAATGAAATTAGTCTCATCACTGATGAAGTCAGTCGATGTATAGCAGAGAATATAGTGCTTACAGATGATCTACTTAAGCATTATTTGGTTTAAACGTGATTTATTTTGTTCAGATGGAAGCACGATAAGGCTTAGAGTCTTATGCCCGTGTCTCCCATACACATACAGATTATTCAAAACTTTTTTACAACAAAATGGCGGCAAATCATAATAGTTTAATTAATTGTAGTCTATTGGTGTGCATAAGTATGTGAATGTTGAGTGTGAGGTGGGGGAGAGTAGGAAGAAAGACAGAGATAGAAAGGGAGAGGGGGAAGGGGGGGGGGTAGAGGGTGAGAGATAGAGAGAGCGAGGAATAAGATCAAATGGAAGAATAGCAGAGGTGAGCTCTAGGTGCTGCCTTCGCCCCGACCTGTACGTGTTGGGCTGCTGTCCATTTACCCCCTAAACCATAAGTTCGCAAACAGGAAGCTACAGAAAGCGGTTGGTGTTAATTATGTATTGACATACCGTATTACAGATCAGTTTGTTCATTTCCAAGGTGGTAGTGTAAGTCCCGTATAGAAGCTGGTTGACCGTAAGATTAGCAAGAGAAATATCGTTCAAGGCAAGCTGATTTTGGAAAACGACTCTGCTCGTTAAGCATTATTTGCAATGCGTTCACCACTAACACACTCAAATCGGAGGGTCGGTATTTGATTATACCGACTATATATATATGTGGAGACTGTGCGCAAATGCCGCAGTAAAAAGTTTCATCTCGAAGGTACTGAATATAATGTATCTTTTAAAAGTTATCCTATAGTCGATACACCACTTTCTCATTCTGAGTTCGTGTCTGGCGTCTTTCAATCTTTGCTTGATATGTATAGCGAATATAGTAATGTTCAGCCGAATGATCACGTGAGAATCAAGTTGATTCACCCTTCTTTAGAAATGCCGATAGCGATGGATTTTAGGCTATGGAATGAAATTACGCCTGACATAATTTTAGAATCAGTGGAAAAAGTCATTCAGTCAAATACTGATTGTAGGTTATCAGAGGGTTTTGAATTTCACATTTATCGTGTAGAGGACTACAACTCAGGTGGGTGAAATGATGCTCTCCTATGTGCGATCGATTCTAGACATTTAAATTAATTAAACTTGCTTTCATCTGATTTAGATGCGTACATGCGTATTAAAAACGTATTATTCCCAAATGCGCCGAATATCCATTCTGTTTCGTGGCAGGAATATTTTTTGGAATAAAATTTATTGAGAAAATGAACAAATTAATCTCTGCAAATGAATGGACTAATTTGAGACATAATAAAATATATTTGACGCATATGTCCCGGGAATATCATACAGCTTGTTGTATTCCTGAACGCGAAATTAATAGTACTTATCGGAACAAATTTCAGGAACATTTTCGCAATCAATTTTCTATTCAAGTCTACTCTGAGTCAACGCATGAACGCCTATTCGGTAGCGCTTCCCCGAGTTTACCGTGCATAAATCTTATGCATTCAGAACGTGATAATCATATGTCTTTAATCACGTCTATGGCCGCATTTCTTACGGTACGTAATTACTGTACGCGGTGCAATGCAATATACTCTAATGATCACTCATGCACAGCACAGTGTCGTAGTTGCCAGACACTTTATTCTGATAAAGGATCTTGCGCTTCTACAGACGCTACGCATAGGATAATGTGTACTGATTGTCATCGTAAATTTTATAAGCGTCAATGTATGGCGAACCACCTCTCTAATGGGGCCTGCAAATTGTGAAGGCATGGCCCCACTACTGCAGTCACATACGTAAAGATGACGATGAACACGTATGCGGTATGACAAAATGTCATGCGGGTAAGGAAAAGTATGTCATTACTGAAAATCATACGTGTTATCATAAAGTAGCTGAAGAACCTATTTTGTCATTATGCCACGCACGCTCTATGTGTACGAATGCTGACAATTGTAGTTACGAAGATTTTCAAAAATACATTATTTATGATACAGAAACATATGTATCGCCTATTGACAGTAGCAATACTAATATTCTAGCTGAGCATAAAGTCAATCTCGTGGTAGCCAACATATGTTGTGATGCGTGCTTCGAGCAACCGCTCGAAGATGATTGCTCTACATGTTATCAAGGCACGAATTATGGATATGTTCGCTTTCATGGGTTAGACGCAGTGGATCAGTTCGTTAGCTAGTTGACATGTGTTAAGGCTGCGTGTATCGGTAAAAAAATCGGGACAAAATATATTTTCTCTGACTACTTGGTGATCGCTCACAATGCACGTGCCTATGATTATCTTTTACTCCTTCAATGCATTTGCAAAACCACTAACCTGCATCTTAAACCTACAAATATTATCATGCACGGTCGTTCAGTTCTCTCATTTGACGTAGGCACTATCCGGTTTATTGATTCCATTAACTTTTTCCCCCTTTCATTAAGTAAGGTGGGCGATGCTTTTAATCTCCCTGTTCATAAGGGGACATTTCCCCATCAGCTCAACACACCTCAATATTGGGGTACGGTAATACCCTTTCCCGAGAGGGAGATATTCTGTCCACAAAATATGAATGCGAATGAATTAATTGAATTTGATCACTGGTACAACGAACAGATATCTAGACACGAGCACTACGATGTTGATAAAAATCTCATTGAATATTGTAATGATGACGTAATTGTCTTACGTTTAGCCATGTCTAGATTTAAGACTTTATTTTCTGAATCGACGGATGGCCAAAATCCATTTGTAACAGGGATAATGCTAGTGGGTGTGGGTAATGTGTCCTATCACACTTTATGGCTTCGACATGAGAGCGTACAGACTTTACCTGATTTCTCACTAAGAGCAAAACGTGATTATTGTGTTTTGGGCGTAGAATGGATGGAATGGGTCAGTTATTGCGAGGGTCACCAAATTGCACATCTGCTAAATGGTGGTGAACAGAAAATATGCGGTTTATGTAGATCGAATTGATGTTTCTGAAAATATTATTTTCGAGTTTTTAGGTTGTAAATTCCACGGACATGAGTTTGCTTGTTGCGGTGATAAGCGCGATATGACATATACACCATATGGTGATCAGACATATGAAGAAGCATATTCCGAGCTTCAATGTCACATTTCTTTATTTGAATCACATGGATATACGGTGAGAATTATGTGGGAATGCGACTTTAAGAAACAAGTCGCTGATTCCTCCGAGCTAAATGATTTTATCACCGAATTGGACTTAGCACACCCAATATCTCCACATCAAGCGCTATTCGGTGGACGTACATCCGCGATTCGTTTATTTATTGAAGCGGATGAGCATACCATGCTCGAATAGTTAGACTGTTTTCATGTATCCTTCAGTGATGAAACAATGTCGTTTTCCAGAAGGCTCATATACAGTTCTAAGAGGCGATGACTTGAGTGATAAGACGGCGCATGACTTATTTGGTCTTATTAAATGCAAAGTCCTTCCACCTCGTGATTTATACTTTTCTGTGCTACCAGCTAGAAAAAATTCACGCCTTATGTTTGTACTATGTGCAAAAAATGAACAATCTTCTGTATGCGAACATACGGAAGAACAGCGGAGTTTATGCGGAACATGGACGACTCCAGAGCTACAGATAGCTATACGCAATGGTTATATCATTAAAAAAATGTATGAAGTATGGCATTATCACGCATCATCACAATATGAGCCGCATGGCGACAATGTGTTATTTTCAGAATATATTAACCGTTTTTTGAAAATTAAACAGGAAACTAGCGGTTATCCTGATTGTGTCGGTATTGAGAGCGAAAAGATGAAATACGTGGCTGACTATTATACACATGAAGGAATACAGCTCGACCCTGCAAAAATATCAAATAACCCAGGTTTGCGTTATGTTGCTAAATCCTGTTTAAATATTTTGTGGGGGACGATTTTCTCTTCGTCATCATAAAAAGAATAGCATGATATAACAGGTACGGGTCTACTCTCCCTTCTGAATGATAAAAGTAAAACTGTAGGCTCCATTACATTCCGGAATGATAGTCATCTAATGGCCTCCTATTCAGTCAATAACGAATACGTTCAGTCACCATTAAATACTAACTGTATTCTTGCATCTTTCATGACAGCTTATGGCCGAATAAAACTGTACGAAGTCTTGCCCTTATTCGGACGCTGTGTAGCCTATCACGATGTGGATTCGGTGGTATTTAGTACCTGGGAAGGGGAGCCAACCATTCAAGAATGAAGTGGGTATCTAGGTTCTTAGATGAGTGAAATCCCCTCCGATTACGAATTAACAAGTTTTTGCGCACTCGGTCCAAAAAACTATGGTTATGAAATGAAGCGTCATGATGATCCATCGATCGTTAAACAGGTAACGAAGGTTAAAGGTTTAAAACTGGGTACTGAACAATCAAAACAAGTTAATTTTGATACAATGAAAAAATCCATTGAACAAATTATAAACGATAGTGGAATTACGGATAGTAATAGCGTACTACTAAGCTACCCATCTAAGATCAAATGCACTGATCATTTTAGAATTCTTTCAGTAAATAGTAGTAAGATTTTCAGACCCGTCTTTAAAAAACGAATTTTGAAACTGGGAGATTTATCATCAGTACCATATGGTTACACTAGCATAATATAAATATAAATAGTAACATTGCACTTTCTCAGTCACTACATAAACAATGTCAGTGTCATTCATGTCTGATGAAGCCGCACTAGCTGCCCGCACTATGAGAGCAAATATTGCTAGTCTGTGTAATGCTGATAAGGATAAGATGCGTGCATTGTTTATGAGGAGTATGCAGTTCGCTTTAAGAGATATCATAATTAATGTGGGAAGAATTATACTCATGTCTGAAATTAGCAAGGGTTTATTAGCCGAATATGGGATAGACATAGTGCATTGGTTCGCATATTATTGTTGCGAAGTTACATTAATCGATGTCTTTCTCATTCATAACTTATGCTTAGTTATCGCACGCATTTCAGGTCTTATATTACTGCAAAAATATTTTGACTGAAAGTTGTTGGCATCGCCATGAACTTACAGTCAGATAGTTTTCAAAATATTTTACGCATCCAGCGATAACACATTGACTTTAGTGTACTGAGTCTCTCAATCGTGTAATGGTTAAAAGTTGGTCATATGTGTTATTGCTCATAAAGTGTGCATTGAGCGGTACAAGACATTGTTTGTCCCACGAGAATACGATCGTTATTGATCGAACGAATGCGTGCCATATATTCAAATTAAGCACATCTATGTACGTCATTGCACCACATGTGTTCCTTTGTACACCATTGTGTGCATGGTATTTTCGCTAGATGTTGTTCAAACCATGTGCGGCTGATCGTTATTGTTACTAATGATATATAAAAAAATCACTCAGCGTTTTGGTGCGATCTTGGTAAGTCGCGTAAAGCACGAACAATACGTTTTGGTGAAAAGTGTGTATCGATCTGCAACAGTTTCATCCTGATGGTTATCCTACTAAACACGGTTTATATCTCAGTGTAGTAGCATTTAAACAGCTGTTACAAATCATACCCGATCTTGAAGACGCGGTAAAACGTGCACGCAAAAAGGAGGCATACTATTTACATATTCTTTGGACAATTCTGTTCCCTTTCTATCTGTGACGAATTTCCGCGTATTGACATACACTATTGTTTCTGCTCTGACACAGAACCACATTCCACATGTAGTGGTTTATAACTGCAAGACAACGAGTGTGAATTATTGAAACAGAATGCGAGTAACTTGCTGGCAGCATTACCTAACTTTTATGCGCCTCCTGACGTGAGCGGCGACGTGCCGTTGAGCCCGATACCTAAGTGCTTATACGGTGTGAAAAAGATAAAGCGAGAACATGAGTGACATTCCATCCACTAGTGATTCAGCAGAGATGTCTAATCATGCCACGCTTACTACGGCCACTATATACCTCGATGAGTGTTTAAGTGATGATGACCTAAATCTCGTCGATGATGATGATACCAACAAATTGTGTCACTATTGTAAGACTATGTGTCAGCCACACCATTATTGTGCCAGAAATTATTCACATTCATGCTGTGTGAAAAGATACATTCGTTGGTTGTGCGAAATTGTTACGGTTGTCTAGTAAATCATCCGAGTCAACGTGAACATTCTTGTTTAGGTATTGCTGTAGACCTTAATCTAATTGACAATTTTGAACTGTATAATGAGACAGCATTATTAGAAATGGACGAAGCCGAATATTGTGCTCAACTAGCCTGCCATTATGATATATATGCACATTGTACTGATCTGTACCACATGTGTATGATGGAATGGTATAGGTACATTGTGGATGTAATATATGAAAAACAGATGTTATCGCCTTACTATAATTAATATTTTCTCTATGCGCATATTAATTTATTTAGTTTTATTTAAAGTTAACCGGGTTTTAAGCATTAAAAAACACAGATAATTTAAAATAAAATCATATAAAAGTCCCACCTACTTAATTGCTTTATATGTCTTTTTATTCTTAAAAAATAACATAATTAATTGTTTTATTTCGTCAATCGTAGCTTTGGAAAATATGTTGTATTTGTTTTTTATTTCATAAAATCGTATCTTTGTAACGATATGTATTATTGATGTCAGTATTAATAAAAAGGTTTTAATAGTTGATTTCACTTGTTCAGTACTAGCACCTTGCTCTCTCTTTTTATCTGTTGCTAGCGACATGCTATTCACTCCACCGCCTCCTCCGCACGCGCTGGTAGCTTTTTTCACTTGAATGAGGCACTTGTCGGTGCGTGCCATTGCTATTCTTTAGAGAAGAATGGTCCAGGTGAATGACTGATGGAGTAACGCTGACTATGAATAGCGCATTTGATTATGTGCCCCAGCATACTTAAATAAAACGCGGTGATAAGGTTATGTTCAATTTCATGGTAAAATATTCGCCAAATATTGCGTTTATTTTGTTATGGATTTGTTCTTCTTCGCCGCGCAAGTATCTGATGTCATAATCATACACTTAAATGTTCATAGCATTTCTCCTAAGTCATGTCTCGAGTATCTGACGTCACAATCATATTCTTAAATGTTCACAGCATTTCTCCTCAGTTATGTCTCGAGAATCTGACATCGCAATCATAGCATTTCTCCTAATTTTACGTCACAATCATATTCTTAAATGATCATAGCATTTCTCCTAAGCTATGTCTCGAGTATTTGATGTCTCAATCATAGCATTTCTCCTAAGTTACGTCTCGAGTATCTGAAGTCGCAATCATAGCATTTCTCCTAATTTTACATCACAATCATATTCTTAAATAATCATAGCATTTCTTCTAAGTTACGTCTCGAGTATCTGACATCACAATTATATTCTTAATGCTCACTAACCTGTAAGCATTGATAAAGTATTCGCAGAAGAGTAACTACATATTACATCATAGTGTTACCATAGTGACGGTTCACGCACGACTAAGGTATACCTCCTTAGTCATACATGGACGTGCGTGTGCCGACGCAATGGCAACATCACTAGACTGCAAAACGGTGTTACATCACCCATTTACTATGATTGTCTGTGGACCAACGCAGTGCGGTAAAACTGAGATGATAAAAGCACTAATAAGAGATCCCTACGCCATTATTCCCCCTCCAGAGGATTGTGCACTGCTACGGTGCATGGCAAGATGGGTATAACGATTTGGCGAAAGAAGTTGAATTTAAAGAGGGTGTAAATGTTGAAATAGACAGAAGTTGCAGAACATTGGTGGTACTCGATGATTTGATGAATAAATGCGAAGAGAATGTGGCTGGCCTATTTACAAAACGTTCTCACTATGAGAATTGTAGCATAATATTTGTCGTACAAAATCTGTTTCACAAGTCATGCAATCAATGTGACTTATCAGTTAACTGTCACTACATGGTATTGTTTAAGAATCCATGTGATGCATCATCTATTCATTCTTTATCTAATCAGATGTACCCATGCAATACAAAGTATTTGATCGAATCATATAAGGACGCTACACATGAACCTCACTCATATCTACTCCTAGATTTGAAACAGATGACACCTGACAATATCAGACTACGTTCATCTGTTCATCCGAAGGAGGGCTTCTACGTTTACATACCTAAGAAAAATGGCATCGCGTAAAAAGGAATGCCATTTGCCTATGCTGCAATGTTTGCCTAAAGTAAGGCCTTCAATCAGAAATGATGTAAATAAACAGTGTTCGAACGAATTGGTGGATGTACTATGCGAATCATGCCTAAACGTATTACGTGGGAATGTTCATCTCACTAAATCATGATACAAGCACCTGAGTAAATATAGAGGGAAAATGCATACGCTGACTAGTTGCGGAGTGTCATATGCACGTAAAGGAAAATTGCTACAAACAGGTGCATTTTTAGGAGCCTTATTACCAGTGGTGATCGGTACGCTAGTGCCATTAATTGATAAACTGTTCACGTGAAAAGATGGAACATACACGTAAAGTGGCTCTAGTTCCTCATGATCAGATTGTTATGTACCATCTACATGAACAGAGTAATATATCTTTGCTACAGACAGATCCATCAATATGTAAAGCTATTAGTCTTGACAACGAGATATCCAATATATTAGCCAGACCTGATCTGACTGAGAATGAAAAATCAAAATCGTATTCACAAATATTTGATAAGTATAGGCACTACTATCAGCAAACGCAAGGACAGCAATATCAACCGCCACCTCTGCAACACATAACTAACTACGACGCGCTGCCCTCACAAATACTTGAACATACAATGAGGGGAATACCAAAAACATACAAGTCAAAAGCCAGTGGAGTAATTGATATTTTACGTTCGGTTGCTGAACGTTTTAACATTAATGATCTGGGTGAAGTGACAATAGAGAACACGTTTTTCCCAAAAAGTAATGCACTTGACCTTCTTACAAACATTGTAGCATATGGGCAAAAACCTCTTTTTGCTGGTATGTGCGATCAAGTGGAGGGAAAGTGTCTTATTCTGCTACATGACCTAAACATACCCCGTAGATTTGTAGGCCATAAGAAAACGATGAGACAGATATATAATGGTGCAGAAAAGGATGATAGCGCCAGTGAGTACATGCCTACGCCTGTGAGTAAAAGAATACATAGAAAGAGTTCTCTAGCGGGCAACAGGAAGAAAAAGGGACATTCAATTCCGGTGTGGGTAAATTTAGATAAGTCATGAATGATGCTAAATTCGCAAAAGTATATTTTGACCCGAAACATTACACATCTTTTGATTGGAAAGAAAAGATATATAATGCATTCAAAGGTAAAATACAGTGTAACTATATCGACAAATGGTTAAAACACCAAGAAGTATATACGCTTCACAGACCACGGAGAACAAAGTTTGACAGGCGAAAAATAAGAGTTTCAGTTGTTGATGAACTATGGCAGGCAGCTCTATGCTTGGTGGGTATGCTGGCAAAAGAGAACAACAATGTGTTATATTTGCTATGCGTAGTTGATGCCCTTTCAAAATACGCATGGGTGGAATGCCTGTTTAGTAAAACGTCTTCTGTGGTCAAGAAAGGGTTAGAAACAATATTGGAGCGTACTGAGCACCGCCCACATGCTATTCGAACAGACAAATAGGGCGAGTTCGTAAACTGTGATATGAAGAAGTATTTGAAAGATAATGGAATACATTTCTACACTTCTCAAAATGAAACGAAAGCAGCAATGGTAGAGCATTTTCAATGCACCCTGAAGGGTCGAATATACAGATACATGACGCATAAGAATACATGAAAGTATTTCGATGTATTACCTAGTTTAGTTATGGCGTACAATAACACCACACATTTCAGCATGCGCATGGCTCCTTCTGAAGTCGACCATAGTACTGAGTTAATGGCATGGAGAAATATATATGGAAAGAAGACGAAGAAACATACCAAATCTAAAAACAGTCCTACTCAAACCGACCATGTTAGAATATCACAAGCAAAAATGCCAATTGAAAAAGCATATCGTGGGCAATGGAGTAAGGAATTGTTTAAGGTACGTGAGGTACTTACAGACAAATATCCATACTTATATAAATTAGATGACTATGGAGGTGCCCCGATTATTGGTACTTTTTATCATGATGAGATACATCAAGTGATAGAAGAAAATGATAAAGCATACTCGGTGGAAGAAATACTTAAAAGTAGAACAAATAAAAAGGGACAACGCGAGTATCTGGTAAAGTGGCTTGGCTACCCGGCTAAGTTTAACACATGGGTTAATGAGCTAAGTACTATACATCATTAACAATGGATGAATATATAGAGAGAAGATCGGATCAGAGCATGTGGCAAATGATGGGTTCGCGAGTACTGAAAGAAAAAATAGTTTACCTAGCTCAAATTATAATAATTTATATCGTAATCATCACGTGTATCATGAATCTGGCATATGGATATCACTTTTCAGTGATGTCTAGGGTATATATTGCCTAGTCCACGCATAAAGACGTCCATACATCATTCAACTCAGAATGAACAAGGATCAGTTTTACATAACCCTTCTGAGCAATAGCAGTACCCAGTTCTTTCCAGACAATAAGATATCAGAGTTTAGAACTCGTCTGCAAACTCCATTAACATTAGATGGCGAATGGGAAGTGGGCCTCTCGAGTGTGCTCTATCCGAGGAGTTGACTTACTATTGCAGAGGAAAGTTTTGTGCAAATATATGCATTTACTAAGAACAAGAAAACGAAGAAGAAGAAGAAGAAAGGTAGCGATGTGTCAGAAGAAATTAGCAAAGATGACGTAAGCACATTAGAAATAGAAAAGAAAAAGACAATGTCTTTTCCATTAGTTTTAAAAGATGGTTTTCGTAATCCACATCCTGCCGATCGGGGAAAATGGGTACGAAATGATCGGGGAAAAGATGTGCAAAATGATTGAACAAATAATGTCGGTAAAAAATGTACACGTAGAAGTGAATATTACTATGTGCAAACAGAAGCTCCATTTATCAGTGTGCCGAAAGGGTACTATACAGTGGAAAATATGGCAGACTATCTAAATGGACAGAGAGGATACAGAGCAAGACAAGATTTAGACACAAAAAATTTTTTCTCCAATTTTTACTTGCGTCGCACGAATCTCGTTTCTCTCACAGTTAAAGATAACTATGCTATACGATTAGGTGGAGAAGCAGCAAATTTAATCGAAATCAAAGAAGGAAAAATACATATGGGACCTATAGACTTTAAAGAATCATTTCATTCTAATCGTGAAGGTGGTCCTACGACCACGTATATATACTGTGACATAGTTTCACACAGCGTTATAGGCGATACTTCCGCACTGCTACTCAGAGTGATACCCATTCCTAGTACAGATGGAGGGAAAGATATATGTCAGTGGACGTTTTCTCATATTCAATATTGCTCTGTGTCAAAGAACTACATTGATACTATTGGAATACTTATAATGGATAGAGCTGGCACCAATGTACCATTCAAGGATGGCGCATCATTGAGTGTACTCTGTCTGCATTTCAAATGATGACAACGATGATGAGAGGGAGATTGAGCACTGCAGCACTGGCGCATTATTATGCGAGTCAAGCGGGCCATGGACGTATTCCGGTTTTTGTAGGCATGCATTGCCAATCAGGGCATGGACTAATATCTTATGTGGACTATTATGTTCAGCAATACCTATCATAAAAAATGTAGCTAAATCTGTAGGTAAACAAGCACTTAGCTGAGGATGTAATGGCTGGAAAAATGTTAAAACAGCATTAAAATCAAGAGCTTGTGGTGTTGCCAGGTCTTTGATACCAGAAGCTGTAACGGCAGTGCGTGGTGGTTTAAGACTACCTCAATGTAAACGTAAAAAGAGGAATAATACAGGTAATGCTCAGTCAATGCGTGTGATACCGAAGAGGAGGGGTCGCAATAGATGGCAGAGAAAACAAGCTGATATCTTTAATTAGCAAAAAAACCCATAAAACATGGAACTTAATCAGACATGTGAGTACTCGAAGAGCGAATTAGACATTTTTCAGATGCCTCCCATAGTAACGACATTGGAGTCTGCAAAATGGGAACAGTTTCAGCCTGTATTGAGTTTATCAGATAGTGGACCAATCGAGTTTTACGTCAGTGGGTCTGCTGATAGATATTTAGATCTTACGTAATCGCATCTTTTGATTAAAGTTAAGCTAGTAAGGCTAGATCGAAATGGTGATGAGAAGACACTCGAGGCAAAGACCTGATAGCGCCTGCTAATAATCTTTTTCATGTGTCAGTGACTTGAACGAAAATTATGCTTACTGCCCGTACTTTGAGACGTTACTAAATTATGGCAGCGATGCAGCATCCTCGAATCTACAACTTGTTGAATGGAAAATAGATGATGCTGGTGAATTTGATAATATCGCCGATACTAACTTGGGATTTCAAGCACGTAGAAGAATGATGGCTCAGAATAAAACAGTGCAATTAATAGGCTGCATACACAGCGATATGTTTCTACAGGACCGATTCCTGCTTGGTTCCGTCGATTTGAGGGCACGCCAACAGAGGAGTAAAGATGTGTTCACCATTATGGCCGCAGAAGGAGTGAGGCCTAAATTGAAAATATTGTCAGCTAACTTATTTGTACGCAAAGTTATTGTATCAGCAGATATGCTAGTGGCTCACGCTGTTACTCTGAGACAGACAAGCGTGAAATATCCTATTCGCATGGTGGTGTGTAAGACCTTCACATCTCCTAGCGATGTTATGAGCATCGATAGAGATACTATATTTATTGGTCAGCTTCCTACTAGAGTATTATTCGCTTGTGTACCTAATGATGCATATAATGGCATGGTACATAACAATCTGTTCAAGTTTGATAACAATAACATTATCTATGCTATATGTTATATAAATGGAGAAGAGGTTACAATACGCTCTTCATTTAGCGACGACATTTACTCAGATGCTTATTTCTCACTATTCAGTGGTACTGGTGCATTATTCAAAGACAGAGGCTAACTGATAAATAACTCACAGTTCAGACATGGAATCACGTTGTTCGCATGGGATTTTATGCCAGATCTAGCTGATTCAGAGCCTCGCTACCCTACATGCACTGGTTCATTAAGAGTGGTCTTCCATTTTGCTCAATCACTTACCGCTACAACAAATGTAATTTGCTATGCTGAATTTGATAATACAATAGAAATTGGATTAGACTTTAACGTATTAACAGATTATTAACAGATATGTTGAGTACATTTGAAATAGAGGATCTATTATTCGGTGACAATAAAACGCGTGAACACTTTCTCGGTGTTTTTCCAATTGACAATGTACCCGCACATATTAAATATTGCCCTGGCTCATTAGTAATAAACATGCATCCCAGTAATAAATCCGGACAACATTCGGTGGTAGTTTATTACACTAGAAATGGAAATGCTGAATACTTTGATTTTTATGCAAGACGCCGTTCTGACGGAAGAATGAGATCAAATGTACAAAATGGATGCCATGTGCATGTTTATTATTTCAACAACATACGTGTTCAACCAGCCTTGATGACAACTTGTGGATATTATTGTGTATATTTCTTATACCATCTTTCGAGAAGTGTACAAATGAAACACACATTATGGGCGCTAAGAAACAGAGACAAAAATGATATGATAGTGAAACGTCTGATGCACAGGATTATGAGTAAACAGAGAAAAAACGATCATGTTTAATGTATAATTATTTGACTATTATGTTTTCTTTTTTTTAATTATCGTGAATAAATGTTGCTAATATTTATCATAAAAATGCACGTGTCAATAAAAATACATTTATTTTGTAAAAAACATGTTATTATTTCTTCGTGTTCCCTTCTCACCCCTCAGCCAACATCCCCAATTATCACCATTTTGATACACCACGATGGATGAATGCCGACGCTAGCACGATAATGGCTAAAAATCAATAGTGCACTCGGAGCACGAGGCATCTCACAAAGATCCAAAGATCCAAAATTAATCGTATTCACATCGTGACAACGATTAATATGTGGACATATTTGAACACAGAGAAACCCATATGACGTGCCCTATAATTGAACCCTACCTATCAATTCCAGTTTTCTATTTTAAAAAATGCCATTCAAACGTGGTGCGATGTGTGCATGCAAAGCAATATTTATGTTTCGAAATCCGATGATGTTAATTTTAAGCGGTGGAAAATAAACATGTGACCGAAATAAGTGCATGTTCAGATTTGAAAGATTTACTGACAGATCATATTTTAGCTACAAAAGCGAAATGCACATGACTAGTAAGGCATACAGCTTTTTGAATTTGCCAAAACGAAAATTGGAATCTTTTTTATGCGATCGCTGGAGAACGATCGGTTCTACACCAATTAAGCGTGGCTGTGTCGAGTGGAATCAGTTTCATGAAGTGGCGGTTCGGCAACCATTTCATAAGGTGATGTGTGAAATCCAGAACCGCTGGAGCGAATATCAAGCAGATCCAGACGAACGCAATTATAACAAATGGTTGCATACGAAAAGCCAGTTTCGGCGTGAATGTTGTCCATGTATGTGGTGCGCGGATGCACGAAAATGGCGATCACAGAAATAAGATTAATCATTTATTTGAGAGTAAATTAAAAATAAAGAAATAGGCCTCTTTTTTAAGGGACCACCAAAAAACCAAAATTATGTTACATGCATACACCCACACGCCAACGGGTGCACAAAAGACGCATGCACACACGCATGCATGACGTACATGCACCGGGGACAGGGAAAACATGCACGGGTGACAAGGGGCACGTGCGTGACATCATGCACGACACACGTGTTGTCACGCGCATGAGGGAATGCGCAGTGCATGTGGGTGTGCATCATGCATGTGTGCGTGGGTGCGTACGTGATAGAATGTAGGACACCGTTAAGACGTGGATGATGGATCTGAACCAGATTCCATCGATACAGGCACATTCTATCTCGTATTCCACCATGAGTGGAACCAACCATTATTAGTTCTCGAGGTAGCAGGCATAGACAAGATCAAACGTCAGCTGCCCTTAAAGTGAATGAAGCGAACATGTTTAATAATAATATGAGCAATGCACGAACACGTCATGAATATCCAAAAGCTCTAATGTGCCAAAACGTGATATTATAATAATTGACCCATGGGAATTAGTACATATGTCCACTCGGTTAAGAACTCGGAAATGATACAATAATGGGAACAATAATGCAATTTTGCTATTTATTAAAAAACAGTCCAGAGAAGTACGCATTCACAAATACAAAGTGAAATCTCCTCGTGAGTAACATAGGTGATAATTTAATAGTAATTTGAATATTTCTTAAAAAACGCATAGAACGAGACGGGAGGTACTAACATGTTCTTTCATTATTAGCACATGGTATGTTTGTATCTCGATTAAAGATTGATCTCACGGCCATTGCCGACGAATGGATAAATTAAAAACATACAGACAAATAATCTTTTTATCATATAGAGTGATACGCTTGACAAACAATTCCATAAACACGTGACGCACTTTTAAACGCAATAAATCTAAAACGTTACAAAAAAGTATTTAAAACAATTTGCGTGTAAGGTCGGTTAAGCCACCAGTCAAAGGGTTTTTTCAAAATATTCAGCATGTACATAGTTTACTAATAAAGTTTAGCGGCTTAAAAACATCATGACAAGGATATTTCGCACCAGACAAAGTAATTGGCTGGTGTTACAGCTAAATATTTAGGAAGCGATTTGATCGTGTTAAGACAAATCGTTTTCAAAATATTCGTACGGGACAATTATCCGTAGACATTTACCTGTAGATAGCGTGGTTAAAAAACATAATAAAACATATGACGACACTGTCATTCAAGGGATCTATTGACAAATATTTCGAGAAATGATTTTTAATAATGACGCGGACACATTATTTTCAAAATATTCGTACATCGTGCATGCCTTGTAAACAACTATTCTAGCATCACCCTCAAACCAATCAGCAACTTCTACTGAGCAGGAATGCTATCCTCATCAGCCTTCTACTCCTCACCCTCGTCATAGACCTCCCTTATCAGACCACCTCTTAAACTCTATTATTTTTCCCTAAGTTATCAGACCATCTCTTAAACTCTATTATTTTTACCTTACATACCACAGTACCACGGAGGGGCGACGGAGGTGGGGGCACGCGCCACTAAGTTAAACATAAAATACCAAACTTTTAGGGGTTAACATTTTCTACATTTACAATATCTTACACAAACGGGATTAAACATGAGTCACTGATGCTAAAATACATTCATCAACGCATGATAGACATTCTTCTAGAATATACGAACGATCGCCATTGTTCTCAAACCTCTAAATCATGTGGGGCTGATCGCCATTGTTCTCAAATACCAGTGCGTACGATCGCCATTGTTCTTCCTTTGTGTGCCTACGATCGCCATTGTTGTGCCTACGATCGCCATTGTTCTCAAAGACCTCCTGCGGAGAAGAACAATAACGGTCGCGCACCCCCCCCCCCTTTACTACTGACAATACACTGTATTTGTTCATGTTCTACTTTACTGGTTTCCCCTTCCGGAAGCTATGCACAGGAAGCTGCTGACCCCAAACAAATACTTCCAGTACACGTTTACACATTTGCCAGAGAGCACAATAAACACGATAACCTAAAATCCCTGCAAGGGCAATGACATCTAGATCTTACGTTTGACGAGTTTACGTACACTGATAAATCTCCATATACCCGAAAGAGTCAGGTGGTGTTTGGCCATATTATGAGATTACTGCAGAAAACTCTAGTTTCTTGTTTTATTTTGGGTGGTTTATACTGAACACTCAGACCAAGATTGGACCTGAGGAAGCTAAAGATTTTAGCTGAGGACAAGACACAGAGGTAAAAAATGAAGGACTAATTTCAGCTGTATAATGTTTCTACTACTACAGCCACAGAATACAGTAATCATATATAGGCCTACATACATTGCTGAATCAGCTGTAACTAGCTTCCACGTTTGTAGATTGCCTTTTCAGTATATATTGATGCGATCACATTCCCTTGTGTCTGACCTATCACTAGGCAAAATGTATCAAATGAAGGCCCGCAGTATGTATGCCATAGTTTCTACGGCAATTCTCTAAGAAATGGATATTTAACCCTTCATGCGTCAAAGCACTCAAAATGCTACCCATATTAATTAACCATTTAATGGTCAAGAAAAATTGTCCAAGGAAAATTATCATTTTCGCACCTAAATATCCTGCAAATGGACAATGCAGGTGCCGTCTTTGGCGGGCCAGACGATTCATGTAATAATAGTCAAGAAGTTCGAAAATTCAGCCAAGCCAGTGTCCATATGTAGGCCAAGAGTGTCCTAAAAATAGAAAACGCTTGGACTGCAAATGGACGTTGCTCAACAGCAATTCATCGGCCTTTTGGCCAGTTTAACACCTTTGACACAATAGGGGTTAACCATGCCTAGATATTGAAAATGAAAATTTACATTTGCTGTATCAAGAATAGGTTAAACCTAAATTGACTCAAAGTAGTTTTAGTCTCTAAATCAACAACAGTTTCTAGTCAAATCATTTAAAAAAAATGTAATTCTATTAACACCTCTTGTCAACAGCGCATTAAAGCGCTCAAAATACTATTTATTTCAATTTAATTTGCAAATACTTATCAAGGAAATTTTGATTTTTGCAGCCAAAAAGAATATTTTCGTAAATTTATAACGAAAAATTATCAAAAATGTGATTTCTGTTATCCTTCAAATGGACATTCAGCAAAAGCGTAATGGTAAAACAAATTCTAATTTCTGCTTAGCCATTGCCTAATTGCAGACCAACAAGAGTATCTTTGAAAATTTACCACTGGAACGACTGGCTAGGTTAACGAGCCAGTCATTCTAGTGGTAAATTTTCTAAAAATATTCTTCTCTTATACTGCAAATGAACATTTCTCAAGATCACTGCAGAGGTCGGGTTTTTTTTACCAACTTGACCATTAAATGGTTACGGCGACACAATAGTGTTAATATCTATTAGATCTTAAATATTGTCTCGTGTATGTTCAGTTAGGTTGAGCGTGTCAAACCGTATAAACAATCTAAAATATGTGCACAATTTTATTAAATATATTCGTCTACCAGCCAGCCAGAGTGCTCATATCTTTTTGATGATATTAATATACCACACATAAATATACCGGAATAACACCGATTACTGGGTCGATACTTGACCAATACCTGGCCAATAAGGTCTAGTACAAGTCCAATACTGGCTCAGTAACCTGGGTTATCAGTGATAGTAATTGGACGTTTCCAGTTTATCCATCAACCATATGACGTCATAATCAACTACATGCCGTGTCGCATAGTTGCACGAATTGTATGTCTTACTTTATAATAACCATGATGTTGAATAAAATGTGAAACTAATTTGACTGGGGGTTCAATATCATATGGTTTGTTATTACTAGTTGTGTAGGAGCGTGAATACGAGAAGGTGTTGCAATTGATGCTGCTTCCTTACATGAGGAACTAGGCTCAGTAGGGTCCAACCAGGATGCAACATTGCTGAGAGAGAAGTAGGTGAAAGATCAACCACAGAGGAAACCTGTGACGGAGAAGATCCAACAGCATCAATTCCTGGGACAAATAAGCTTCACGATAACATTCAAGATAACTTTGCTTTAATACAAGTAGGTACACCAAATCATAACTTTAGATGCCGGTTTATGTGACTGTGCTGTAAATACAGCAGCTTAGAAAGATATAACTGACACACTAGATTATGGGTTCTACATAGTACTATGGCAGGAGAGATGTATATCGAAAGATGGGGAGTAGACGTAGCATGAGAGACATCAGGGGCCTAGTACACCGTTGTGGCGTTAAATAGGCGTAAAGCAACGTCTGTCGTTAGCCCATGTCTTAGACATGGGCTAACGGCGGATGCTACTTTACGACTATTTAATGCGTATGAATAAGCTGCAGTACAAACACACATTTTATGGCCATCATATATACATGTACTGAATCTCAAGCAATGACGTTTATTGCAGTCTTTAATTTCTTCTTTCTGGTCGTTCCTTGGGAAAAGAATGTGTAGAACTCAGGAAGCAACTTAGTCCAGCAGTTGATATAATTGTATAATTCCAACGGTAATCTATTTCTAGCCTTCGTCAGTGAATGTGTAAAAGATCTTGCTATTCAGCAAGCGGACTCCCTAGCAGAAGAAATCACTGCCACAGAAAACTGTCACAAAATATTTAGGGCAGACAGAGCCTCGATAGTTACTGACTACATACCGCCGCTCACTGTACATAACACAACTCTGAAGGACACTTCATCGGGACTGACCAGGGCCAAAGCCGACACAATTAGAGAATAGTTCAAGGAACTATTCGCTAACCACGATCATAAGCCATTGCACCCGTTTTCGGGTGACCCCAGGTCATTACCAACACCAATTAGAATAGCAGTTAAGAAGGCACTCAGAGGCCTAAAAATGGACGTGCATCAGGACCTGATGGCATGGACAATGAATCATTCAAATATTTAAGTGACAGTATCTCAAAATCGATCACACACCTAATCAAGTCAGCCTTTCTGCACGACCATCCCATTGATGTTGCAACCGATGGAACATGCCGACGATGTGGACTTCATAGACGAGGAAAAGAACCCCATTGGCGGGCTACTCCCAATTGTTGTAAGCAAACTAAAACTTGAAAATCTCTATGAATGAATCCAAACAGAGTTTACCAACATATACCTATCGATAAATCATAAAATCAAAGAAAATGACAATCCACGTCGTGGCGACGAACAATGAAAGAAAAAGTAAAATCCTGGTCTCGCTGCTCTGCAGTACTGCTGACATTGCCATGGGAAACATAGCTTTCCAGTCATTCTGGAAGCTATCAATACGTAGATCAATGTTGCGCCTGACAAAAGTATTACGTTTATACAACGCAACCTGCATTATATCCTTGATGCCGCATAACTGTACCAGTTGGACAGCTACAAAGGCAGCTCCATATAAACTTGATGCCTGCCACCACAAACACCTCCGCACCATCAATGGATACTGAGAGGCAGGCAACATAGTTTCCAATGATGCACTATACAAGAAATGTAATACATCGCAGATGTCCCTAGACGTCGCCCACCAAAGATGTTCCATGTCTGGCCATGTGCTAAGGATGCCAGAAGAGATACCAGCACAGATGCACTCTATTGGGAGCCAACCAGTATAAAACCAGGAGAGGACCTCATTGTATAAACCTGTTAAGCGTGCTGCGAGTTTACCTTAGGGACACACTGCTCGTCACACTCAGATCAAGAATAGACGTGAGGAAGCTAACGATTTTGGCAGAGGACAAGAAACAGTAGTTAAAAGCGAAGTAGGACTGACTGCAGCTGTAGGATGTTTCTACTACTACAGTCACTCAATTCAGTAATCATACATAAAAGCAGGAAGAAGGTCCTCAGAATGTAGACGCAGGTAGATGTATTGCTTATGTTTATTTCGCCAACGCTGACATCAATTGATTGTTATTGATCAAGACCATAACATTGGGCAAAACACAGGAAGATGAAGGCCAGGGCAGGTTCTCATTGGCATTACCAGTAAAGTGCATGCTCAAAAGAATTCATTTATTAAATCTCCCAAACGTGATAAAATGTTCAAATTGAGATTAGACAATTTAATCCACGCCCTCATGAGTTTGTTGGAGTAAGGAGTAGTAACATGACTGTAAATGCAGCATATATTAGCACGGTAATTTCCAAACAGGCTAATCCATTTATAAAGAATGATATGTTAAATTGCGTGACACGTGCTGTTACGTGCTAGTATCTTGTGGATTACTATTGACAACTATGACAGTTTTGACAAAAAGAATCAGAAAGCTTTGTTTCCACTAGAATAACTGAAAAAACCCGGTCAGATTTTGGGATTGGCAAAACAAGAACACGATGCCATACTTCAAACATGCTGGAGCTATGGTACAAAATAAAATCAACGGTCAACTGGTAGTTATCAAATCTGAAAGCTTCTGCGTAGTTTACTTCTTGTAGCGAAGATATGTCAGACTTTTTGTCAAGGATACTATTGGAGTTTCTGAACTTACTGTCGCTCCACCTTCCAATTTACATCCAGATCTGTAAATGATAACGCTCTCTGGCTAATCGCTGGCATCAATGGACTGTCCTAGTTTTAGCTATGCCCCGCCCTTATCTAGCTAAGCTACACATACACTTCGCCGTGCTGGAATTGATCGATCCCCGAATTGCCCTAACTATCAATTTCAAATAATCAAATAATTGACGTGTATCCTGATGTCATGAATGATTCAAAATAGTCCGTTTTAACTCTTAATAGTCCGACACGTTGTACGAATTGTATGTCTTTGCTATTTAATAAACATGCTGTTGAATATTTTGTAACTATTTTGAATCATTCATGACATCAGGATACACGTCAATTATATGATTATGACATCATATGATGGATGGATAAACTGGAAAGGTGAATTGCTTAAAATTGTGTAGCTCTATCACATCAATGATTAATAAGGTCCTGACATGATATCCACTTTGAAACTTTAATGACCAAATTTTGTCCGGAAAATTAAGAATCTGCTTATTGAATATCCATTTGCAGGCCAAGAGAAGTCTATTTTTTAAATTTTACCACTGGAATGACTGGCTCGATTACCGAGCCAGACATTTCAGCGGTCAAATTAAAAGAATAGTCTTCTCGTGACCCGTAAATGGATATTCCATTCCTCAAGACCACAACAGGGGCCGGTTTTGGCAGGATTCGTCGCGAAGGGATTAATATATCCAGTGAAACGTGTCTATAATGCACAGCATGTTGAATCCGCCACTAGATAGACAGGGAGTCACATAACAAAACGCATTTTCTATGGTAAAAAGATTTGGGACGAAATGATGACAGTCATTTAAGCAAGAGAAATGAAAAAACCCATGGATCATTTACATTCATATGTAGAGTGTTATATTACTATAAGAAACAATACCATACTGCGTGCGTGCATGCGTGCGTACGTGTGCGTGCGTGCATGTGTGTGCTAGTGAGGATGGTTGTGGTGCCCGCTGATGGATGTGTGGGTGATTGTGAGGCTAGTCGTGGTGCCGCTGATGGATGTGTGGGTGATTGTGAGGCTAGTCGTGGTGCCGCTGATGGATGTGTGAGTGATTGTGAGGCTGGTCATGGTGCCGCTGGTGGATGTGTGGGTGATTGTGAGGCTGGCTGTGTGGTCGCTGATGAATGAGTGGGTGATTGTGATGCTAGTCGTGGTGCCGCTGATGGATGTGTGGGTGATTGTGAGGCTAGTCGTGGTGCCGCTGATTAATGTGTGGGTGATTGTGAGGCTAGTCGTGGTGCCGCTGATGAATGTGTGGGTGATTGTGAGGCTGACTGTGGGGTCGCTGATGAATGAGTGGGTGATTGTGAGGCAAGTCGTGGTGCCGCTGATGGATGTGTGGGTGATTGTGAGGCTAGTCGTGATGCCGCTGGTGGATGTGTGGGTGATTGTGAGGCTAGTCATGATGCCGCTGGTGGATGTGTGGGTGATTGTGAGGCTAGTCATGGTGCCGCTAGTCGATGTATGGGTGATTGTGAGGCTTGTCGTGGTGCGGCTGATGGATATGTGGGTGATTGTGAGGATTGTCGTGGTGTGGCTGATGGATATATGGGTGATTGTGAGGCTTGTGGTGGTGTCGCTGATGGATGTATGGGTGATTGTGAGGCTTGTCGTGATGTGGCTGATGGATTGGATTTGTGGGTGATTGTGAGGCTGGTCATGGTGCTACTTATGGATGTATGGGTGATTGTGAGGCTGGTCGTGCTGCCGCTAGTGGATGTATGGGTGATTGTGAGGCTGGCTGTGGTTCCGCTGCTGGATGTGTGGGTGATTGTGAGGTTTGTCGTGGTGTGGCTGATGGATGTGTGGGTGATTGTGAAACTTGTCGTGGTGTGGCTGATGGGTGTGTGGGTGATTGTGAGGCTAGTCTAGGTGTCGCTGATGGATGTGTGGGTGATTGTGAGGCTGGCTGTGGTTCCGCTGCTGGATATGTGGGTGATTGTGAGGTTTGTCGTGGTGTGGCTGATGGATGTGTGGGTGATTGTGAAACTTGTCGTGGTGTGGCTGATGGGTGTGTGGGTGATTGTGAGGCTAGTCTAGGTGTCGCTGGTGGATGTGTGGGTGATTGTTAGGCTAGTCGTGGTGCCGCTGATGAATGTGTGGGTGATTGTGAGGCTGGCTGTGGGGTCGCTGATGAATGAGTGGGTGATTGTGAGGCTAGTCGTGGTGCCGCTGATGGATGTGTGGGTGATTGTGAGACTAGTCGTGATGCCGCTGATGGATGTGTGGGTGATTGTGAGGCTAGTCGTGGTGCCGCTGATTAATGTGTGGGTGATTGTGAGGCTAGTCGTGGTGCCGCTGATGAATGTGTGGGTGATTGTGAGGCTGGCTGTGGGGTCGCTGATGAATGAGTTGGTGAGTGTGAGGCTAGTCGTGGTTCCGCTGATGGATGTGTGGGTGATTGTGAGGCTAGTTGTGATGCCGCTGATGGATGTGTGGGTGATTGTGAGGCTAGTCGTGGTGCCGCTGATGAATGTGTGGGTGATTGTGAGGCTGGCTGTGTGGTCGCTGATGAATGAGTGGGTGATATGAGGCTAGTCGTGGTGCCGCTGATGGATGTGTGGGTGATTGTGAGGCTAGTCGTGGTGCCGCTGATGGATGTAGTAGTAGTAGTAGTAGTAGTAGTAGTAGTAGTAGTAGTAGTAGTAGTAGTAGTAGTAGTAGTAGTAGTAGTAGTAGTAGTAGTGGTAGTGGTAGTGGTATTAGTAGTAGTAGTAGTAGTAGTAGTAGTAGTAGTAGTAGTAGTAGTAGTAGTAGTAGTAGTAGTAGTAGTAGTGGTAGTAGTAGTGAGCATTGGTAGTAGTAGTAGTAGTAGTAGTAGTAGTAGTAGTAGTAGTAGTAGTAGTAGTAGTAGTAGTACTAGTAGTAGTAGTAGTAGTAGTAGTAGTAGTAGTAGTAGTAGTAGTAGTAGTAGTAGTAGTAGTAGTAGTAGTAGTAGTAGTAGTAGTAGTAGCAGCAGCAGTAGTGGCAGTAGCAGCAGTAGCAGTGGATCTTACCTGTGTCGGTGAAATAATAGTGTGTCAACGTGAAGGGACACATTAATTGAATACCGTTTAATACAACCATAGTGGAGACTGTCGAGCGCGATTAAATGTCAAATAACAGGAATACGGCTTTTATATTTAACTTTCCAGACCCATATCGCATTGAGCCACACTAATCTGGTTTGGGTTGGTTTCTCATATCGACTGCGAAACCGTATTACAGATGGTGTTTCTTGCAACTTTACATTATTTAGTTGATAACTTGTTACGATTCTTGAAGTACAGAGATAGAAACTGATAAAGACAAGAAACATTAGAAAATCATTTTTTGGATTAAGCAATTCACATTTCCAGAGCATCCGCCCATCATATGACGTCATAATCAACTACGTGACGTGTAGAATGACATCACAATGAATGACGTTATGAATGACGTAGATAAGTGCGTCACGAACGCACATTTGATGACGGACTATGCGCTGTTGTCCGAATTGTATGTCTTTAATATTTAATAAACATTCTGTTGAATATTTTGAAGCCAATTAGACTGGACACTGTTGCTGCAGCAGCACCCAGTCAAATTAGTTACAACATATTCAACAGCTTTCCTGTATATTTTTCAGATAGTTAGTGCATTCGGGGATCGATCAATCCCAACACGGCGAAGTGTGGCTGGAGCGTAGCTAGAGATGGCTGGGGCATAGCTAAAAATTGAAAGGTCCATTAGAAACACGCTAACCAATACGCATGCAAGGTGACCGAGGCATACCTGATCAGCATGGAAAGATTCTTACACATAGGCGGATACATTATTGTCAAAACTGCCCAGGAGTCTTGAACGACTTGCATAAGAAGGTGCAGAATAATTTGAGACATCCTTTCAACAAACGTGCTGTAACTGCGTTTAGTAAAAATCAGAAACAACCTGGATTCTTGGTAAAAACGACACTCAAATAGCTATTCAGAACATCATTGCAATTATTCATCTTTGACAGCAAGACCGTACGATATCCATTAGGCAATCTGCGAAATCTCAGGTAATTAGATCAACAAGAATTGTTTACATTTGTTGAAAAATCGTATTCAGTACGTTAACAATATTCCATCCATCCATCCATCCATCCATCCATCCACTCACACTTACACTCACCCACCCACCAACCCATACACACACCATGGTTTTTCCCTGCAAATGAACATACCTCAATACATCTGTAGCGGCTGGTAGCGCATGCATCTGGCGAGATTTCGAGGAAAGACGTGTATCTATTATCTTGGAATAGGTTAACCAGGTTAACCCGTATTAAGTTGATAGGTACCCGTACTGATTTCCTAGGAAAATTACTTTCAAAGTAATTGTTGATGAAATTTTAAAGGATATTTGATTTCAAATATTTAGTAGATAATCTAGTTTAAGAAGATATTGCTCTCGGTCTACGGTCACGTTGTACCTCGCGGACAACCGAAGCCTACACATTTACGTCAGTTAATGCAAGGCGGGTGCCTTAGTAACTACATCGGGCTGACCACCAGATTGTGGTTTTCTGAGGCGTGTACTTATTAGGTGGCTATGAGAGGCGTGTGCTTATTATGTGGTTCTGCAAGGAGGGTGGATATTATGTGGTCCTGCAGGGCGGATGGTTATTATGTGGTTCTGTAAGGCGGGTGGTTACTATGTGGTTCTGTAAGGCGGACGGTTATTATGTGGTTTTGCAAGGCGGGTGTTTATCATGTGGTTCTATAAGACTGGTGTTTATTATGTGGTTCTGTAAGGCGGATGGTTATCATGTGGTTCTGTAAGGCGGGTGTTTATTATGTGATTCTGTAAGGCGGGTGGATATTATGTGGTCCTACAGGGCGGGTGCTTATTATGTGTTTCTGTAAGGCGGGTGGTTACTATGTGGTCGTGCATGGCGGGTGGTTATTATGTGGTTCTGTAAGGCGGGTGGTTACTATGTGGTTTTGTAAGGCCGACGGTTATTATGTGGTTTTGTAAGGCGGGTGTTTATTATGTGGTTCTGTAAGACGGGTGTTTATTATGTGGTTATGTAAGACGGGTGTTTATTATGTGCTTCTGTAATGCGGGTGGTTATCACGTGGTTCTGTACGGCGGGTCTTTATTATGTGGTTCTATAGGGCGGGTGGATATTATGTGGTCCTGCAGAGAGGGTGGTTATTTTGTGGTTCTGTAAGGCGGGTGGTTACTATGTGGTCCTGCGCGGCGGGTGGTTATTATGTGGTTCTGTAAGGCGGGTGGTTACTATGTGGTTCTGTAAGGCGGACGGTTATTATGTGGTTTTGTAAGGCGGGTGGTTGTGATGTGCTTCTGTAAGGCGGACAGCTATTATGTGGTTTTGTACGGCGGGTGGTCGTCATGTGGTTCTGTAAGGCGGGTGTTTATTATGTGGTTCTGTAAGGCGGGTGTTTATTATGTGGTTATGTAAGGCGGGTGGTTATTATGTGGTTCTGTAAGGTGGGTGTTATTATGCAGTACTTTAATGCGGGTGGTTATTATGTGGTTCTTCTATAAGGAACGTGATGATTTTGATTGTAATGGTCTTGGCAGGATGATGTGTTTATCCATGATATCATTTCGTTTTCTCAGTGGATGCAATAATGGTATGCTTATAATGAGAGACTGTCATTCTGTCTGTGAAGTGTGTGGTTATTAGGTGGTTATGTGAGGTGTGTGGTTATTAGTTGGCTATATGAAGTGTGTGGTTATTAGTTGGTTATGTGAGGAGTGTGGTTATTAGGTGGTTATGTGAGGTGTGTGGTTATTAGTTGGCTATATGAAGTGTGTGGTTATTAGGTGGTTATGTGAGGAGTGTGGTTATTAGGTGGTTATGTGAGGTGTGGGCTTATTAGGTGGTTGGGTGAGGTGTGTGGTTATTAGTTGGCTATATGAAATGTGTGGTTATTAGGTGGCTATGTGAGGAGTGTGGTTATTAGGGGGTTATGTGAGGTGAGTGGTTATTAGGTGGCTATGTGAGGTGTGTGGTTATTAGTTGGCTATATGAAGTGTGTGGTTATTAGGTGGCTATATGGAGTGTGTGGTTATTAGTTGGCTATGTGAGGTGTGTGGTTATTAGGTGGCTAAGTGAGGAGTGAGGTTATTAGGTGGCTATGTGCTGAGTTTGGTTATTAGGTGGCTATATGAAGTGTGTAGTTATTAGGTGGCTACGTGAGGAGTGTGGTTGTTAGTTGGCTATGTGAGGTGTGTGGTTATTAGGTGGCTTTGTGAGGAGTGTGGTTATTATGTGGCTATATGAAGTGTGTAGTTATTAGGTTGCTATGTGAGGAGTGTGGTTATTAGGTGGTTATGTGAGGTGTGTGGTTATTAGATGGCTATATGAAGTGTGTGGTTTTGAGTTGGCTATGTGAGGTGTGTGGTTATTAGGTGGCTATATGAAGTGTGTCGCTATTAGGTGGCTATGTGATGAGTGTGGTTATTAGGTGGCTATATGAAGTGTGTGGTAATTAAGTGGCTATGTGGTGTGTGTGGCTAACAGTTGCTTATGCGAGGAGTGTAGCTATTAGGTGGCTATATGAAGTGTGTGGTTACTAGGTGGCTATGTGAGGTGTGTGGTTATTAGGTGGCTATCTGAAGTGTGTGGTTATTAGGTGGCTATATGTGGAGTGTGGTTATTAGGTGGCTATATGAAGTGTGTGGTTATTAGGTGGCTATGTGAGGTGTGTGGTTATTATAATTTTTTTAGTTTTGATGAGTAATTGTTAGTCCAAATAGTGTTGCAGTATGTGATTTGCGGTAATATTAACGTGCTATATAGCGATTTTATAGGGTGCTTTGGTAAGTAGCTTTTTAGTCGACCATAATACCAATGTTCTTCGCAATCTTTGACGTTACAATTTGTATATGTTTCTCCCATGTGAGTTTCTTGTCCAAATATACACCTAAGAATTTAGCAAAGTTGTGCTTCACATATTTCTTGATTATCTACATAGATTTTAGGGAGATCAGTACTTTTCATTTTATTATTGTGAATAAGATGTAATTTGTTTTTGCAACATTGAGCGATAATTTGTTAATCTTAAACCAATGAATTACTTTTTCTATTTCTTCATTTATGTTTTTGTGTAACGTATCAATGTTTTTATGGCTGCAAAAAGCATTGGTATCGTCTGCAAAGATAATTAATGACAAGTGTTTGCAAACATTTGGTAGGTCATTCATATAGAGTAAGAACAACAGCGGGCAAGAATTGAACCCTGAGGAACACCACAGACTATTTCTCCACTCTTAGATAGGACTCTATTATACTGGACATATTGTGTTCTACTGGATAGGCAGCTTTTTATCCAGTCCAGTGCAATGCCTCGTATTCCGTAGTTTGAGAGTTTTTCTATTAAAATGTTATGGTCTATTATATTGAATGCTTTAGATAAATCTATACAAATTCCAAGAATATGTTCTTTTTTGTCCAATGTATTTATTATCTTTTCCATCATATCTATAAGAGCTAACATTGTGGAGTGTTTTTTCCGAAAACCGTATTGTGACTGGTAAAGGATAGAGTTTTTATTTAAGTAATTGGTTAGCCTGTTATAATAGAGTCTTTCCAAGAGCTTCGAGAACAGTGGTAGTACTGAGACTGGTCGATAGTTACCGAAGTCAGAGAAGTCTTTTGCTTTGTAAATTGGGGTTACACGTGCAGTTTTGAGTCGTGACGGAAAGATGCCTTGTATTAGTGATAGGTTGCAAATGTGATTTAGTGGAGCCATTATATCTTGCATGCAAATTTTGAATACCGCCCACTTAAAGTGATCAATTCCTGCACTTGTGTTAGGATTAATTTGCATTAGTATCTTTAAGATCTCATCTGGGTCAGTAGGGTTTAGAAAGATTGAGGATTGATAATTGCCTGACAGATAATCTCGTATGCTAGGACTTGCATTGGTGTGAATTTTCTTGGATAGTTCTGTGCCAATGTTAATAAAATATTCATTAAACTTGTCAGCAATTTCTTGATTATCAGTAATGACTTTGTTGTTGTATACACATTTGGATCCTTCTGTTTTACATTTCTGTTTATTCAGCAGTGTCTTTATCGGTTTCCACGTCTTCTTTATATCATTTTTATGCTCTGTGAATTGACTTTGGAAGTAATTTGTTTTTGCATTTCGCAGAATTTGATTTAATTTGTTTCGATATTTCTTAAAACGCATTTCATTGAATTTAGTAGGAAATTTGATATAATTTAGGCATAGACTGTTTTTCTTATGGCCGGCAGTGATCAAACCCCGCGTCAGCCAAGGTTTAGTCGGGGTAGTTTTGAATCTTTTAACAGTTTTGAGTGAAAAACAGTGCTCATAGACGTCTGTGCATAAAGCGTGGAAAGAGTTGTAGGCATCTACGCATGAATCACATTGGATTATGTTGCTCCAATCAATTGTGGCCATTTTGCTTTTGAATTCATCAATATTTTCTTTCATAAAATCTCTGCTTGTTATGGTTTCTTTCTTGGTGGCTTTTTGCCTAATTTTATTTCGTTCAATATAATATATCGGCTGATGGTCCGAGATATCTGTGACCAAAACACCCTGGAGGTTTTTAGAATCTGCCGAACAATTTGTGAAGATGTTGTCAATGAGAGAAGCTTTGTATTCAGTAATTCTTGTTGGTTTCGTGATTAATGGGTAGAAACAGTTTCTTTCAAAAGGTCAATGCTGTAATCACCCATAAGGTATCCAATTTTGTTCTAATTTTGTATAGATTGTAGAATTTTGTTTAATGTTTCTATGAATTTCTCATTGTCGCTTTCTGGAGGTCTATAAATTACACCATCACCTTTATTATTTCCTTTATCTGAAGTAGTTTCGACGAACATATTTTCAATGTAGTCGTCTATCATTGACAAGTCTTCTCGTATTGTGTACTGCACATTATCTTTTATGTAGATGCCTACTCAGTCTCCAGCTTTAGTAGATCTGTGATTTTCAACAAAAGTGTAATTAGGGATATTAATTAGATTAACCTGTGAGATTGGTTTCAGCCATGTCTCAGAGATACCTATAATGTTAAATTCATTAGGGTCAGTGTCAAGGAAAGTTGTTAGTTTGTCGATGTTCCTCAGGAGTGATCGAATATTGAGATGTAGGAGTGAAAATGAAAAAGTTTCTGTGCTTTTGACAATTAGATCATTGAATTCTTTTGGCAAGACATATTCGCAGTCTGGTGAAGGTAATTTGACTTCTTCTATCGAGATCACCACCGTCCTACATACTGTTTTAGATCTTACATCACGGCCAAAAGGCTGAATTGCAGAGAAGGTCCCTCTGAAGTGTTGGTATAGGGGGAACCTTCATTTTGATTTAGATTTAGTCCCCGGTGATATCATTCGGGAGCTTACAAAAACTTGGAAAATGCGGTGCGGTGCGTGTGCTCCAGAGACGAGAACTCAAAACCGAATTGCACTGCTTAGGCTATATACTGCCCGGAATCTTACAGTAAGCGGTACTATTTCGTCTCTTTCAGCTCTGGCAGACACACCAAGCGTCTGACGATTCTCAATTTCTGAGCTTCTTTTATACGAATTTGTGACGTCACAGCTGAACGTTTCAACCAATCAGCGAAAGCGTCATACACTAGATAGGGTTAAGCGACCACGTGATCCGCTGCCCTTCACCCTACCAGGCGTGTTCGCTATGACGTTATTATTTCAGATGTGAGCTCAAAATATTGGATGAATAATTAGCCATTTCTGAACCGATTTTAATTCTATAAAAGGTTTTAGAATCCTCGTTCGATTCTGGTAATGATTCCTCCCAAGAAAAGCGAGGATGGCCTGTGTTCAAGGAATTACGAACACAGACCCGGAATATTCATAAGATGCCATTCTATCCATGCACAGCGGGCCATCTTACGGACTACCAAGGGGGGGGGGGCGAGCTTAGAATATCCCGCGTCCGGCCATCCTGTACCAAAATGAACTGGGCCCGTTTCGTACCCGACCGGTCGATCCGCGCTACAATAGGCAGCAATAGCACTCATTCAAATTGGTTTCAAAATATCCAACAGCCTACATGTATATTTTTCTGGAAATTGATAGTCAGGCCGTTCAGAGATCGACCGATTCCACCATGGACGTGGTGTGGGTGGAGCTTAGGTTGAGATGGGTGGGGCGTAGCTAAAACGGGAAAGGTCCATTGTTCTACCCATGTGCGTGATTGGATAGCCTACTGACCTTAAGCCTTCCATCGGGCAAAGTTCGTGTTACCAAGTTTGAAGGCACGTTTGGTCAGCACAACACGTGGAGATCGTAAAACATTTCCTTTTATAGTCGCGAAATTCTAGAGATGGGGCAGCAAGCTGACTAAGTGGCATAAATTCCATGCTGTGAGATTTTACAGGAAGCTGATTCTGAAATAGTTTTCAGATTCAAGAAAGCTGGATTCGCTTCCGGAAAAATATGACGACGTCGCCAAACGGCTGATTATTACGGAAATGCAAAATATACGTATATAATAGAATTAGAAAAGTTAGCCATGGACGAAGGCGCCGATGTCGCGTAGGTCAGCAGCCCACAGATATACGCTATATCGGATATATCGGGGGCGGGGGGGGGGGTGGAGGCTGCTCTACAGCAACGCACCCAAGACACCAAGGGGAGAGATAGATAGAGAGAGAGGGGGGGGGGAGAGGAAGAGTGCGAGAGCGAAAGGGAGAGAGAGAGAGGGGGGAGGAAGGCAATGAGAGAGTGGGGAGGGACGGAGAGTGTGGGGAGTGAGAAAATAGGGAGGGTGGGAGGGATGGAGGGAGGGAGGGAGGGAGGGAGGGAGGGAGGGAGGGAGGGAGGGAGGGAGGGAGGAGGGAGGGAGGGAGAGAGAGAGAAAGAGAGGGGGAGAGAGGGCGAGAGCGAAGGTGGGATGGAGGGAGGGGGGGGGAGGGCGGGAGGGAGGGAGACAGAGTCAGCGAAAGAGAGCGATGTAGGGAGAAAGAGAGAGAGAGAGAGAGAGAGAGAGAGAGAGAGAGAGAGAGAGAGAGAGAGAGAGAGAGAGAGAGAGAGAGAGAGAGAGAGAGAGAGAGAGAGAGAGAGAGAGAGAGAGATAAAGAAAGAGAGGGGGAGAGAGGGCGAGAGCGAAGGTGGGATGGAGGGAGGGGGGAGGAGGGAGGGAGGGAGTGAGACAGAGTCAGCGAAAGAGAGCGATGGAGGGAGAGAGAGAGAGAGAGAGAGAGAGAGAGAGAGAGAGAGAGAGAGAGAGAGAGAGAGAGAGAGAGTGGTAGAGGGGAGAGAGCAAGGGGGGGGGAGAGTGAGAGTGAGGGAGGGAAAGAGAGTGCGAGGGGAATGACGGAGGGAGGAGGGAGGGAGCGAGTGGGGAGGGAGCGAGAGAGTGGGGAGGGAGGGAGGAGGAGGAGGAGGAGGAGGAGGAGAGAGAGGGTGAGAGAGAGAGAGAGAGAGCGCTTAACTTGGCGGTTTTTAAGAGTAAAGCATAAGAGAAACGTTTTAATTCTTTCAGATTTACTCGACTCGAGTCATAAAGTGCAACTTTAATTTGTATCCAGGAATTGCTCTGGTACATGTTGCGTTTGTCGATGCAGGTGCTACAATGGACCTTTCCAGTTTTAGATAATATTCCCCGCCCATCACTAGCTAAGCTCCACCCACGCCTCCGCACCTCTACACATTGTGTTGGAATTGGTCGATCAATGAACTCCATGACTATCAATTTCCAGAAAACTATACAGGTAAGCTGTTGAATATTTTGAAACTAATTTGACTGATTGCTGTTGCTGGCTATGGCTACAGCTCCCAGTCAAATTAGTTTTAAAACATTCAACAGCATGTTTATAAAATTGCAAAGACATAGAATTCGCACAACGCGTCAAACTATTAAGCCTTTAAGACGGACAAAATCGAGTCATTCATGCTGTAATTGATTATGACGTCATCCTACACGCCGCGTAGTGGGTTTAAGCAGAATGTGTTTTCATCCACACATCACACGCAGTGTTGACATATCCTTTGAAGGGCCCATAAGACACACGATCAAGATGTAATTTGTGAGACGATAGTAATATCATACTAACCTCCCTACGATACTTGGAGGGCCTCAAAAGATATATGGGATTCGTGATTGTCTAAAATAAACCAAATGTCTTCTTCATGAAGTGATTTAGCGCGCGTTGTAAGGTCCTTGATGAAAGCCACACAATGATTGGACTGCGTCGATCCAGATTTGTTTACTGTCCCAATACATGCTGGCCGCCCATCTGTCTCCCACTTTCTTGATTAAAGTAAGATAATAGCAGCAACCATCTCGAATACATTCCAGTTATAGTTAAAATACTGCCTATGCAACCCGGTGGGCGGGGGTGGGGTGGTGGGCGGGTGTGTGTGTGTGTGGGGGGGGGGGGTTGTGTTATGATCCTTTTCCCAGCTTTCTCCGGATACTGATGATAAAACGTATATCTAAGTGCTACAAGGATAAGAGTCTGTCTGTCAAGTGTATGATGTCATAATCAATTACGTCACGTGTATGCCTTCGTCACAATCAACTACGTCAGGAACGTTTAAAGGTCCGTCACTTATAGGGATTGTACGTCTTTACTATTTAATACACATTCTATTGAATATTTTGCAACTAATTTAACTGGGCCCTGTTGCTGGAAGGGTCGATATTGCTTTCCATTAAGAGACACAAATTTAAAAACCTGAAGTGTATAATTCCCTCAAAGCTCTTTCCAAATCACAAATTTATTATTCCTTATTATTCACATGATCAAAGTGCTGGAGCAGCAATTATTTTCCTTCGCCGTTGTCTTCATTCTGTAAATACTATGTCCTCGATAGCAGATGCAAATGGTCACTGGATTTGGGTTGCAATTGATGTATCAAACACCCGCTTAAATCTTATCTGTGTATATTCCCCAACATCTCATCAGCAACGTAAAAAATGTTTTTATAATATTTCTTCAACAATTGACCAGAACCCGTCTGACAACTTAATTTTTGTGGGAGATTTTAATTGCGTATTAGATGTGGTCAAAGACAGAACAACCAAGTCGAAATATATGGATACGTCACACACTCTTTTGAAAAATATATGTGCAAATAAAGGTTTACTAGACACATATCAAATTGTTAATCCAGACTGCAATGATTTTACATGGCTGTCATCCGATGGTAAAATGGCATTAAGGTTAAATAGAATATATATCGGCTTCTCATTGAAATGTTACATAACCTCAATGAATACTAAGCCTGTAGATTTTTCTGATCAGAATATGGTATGCGCCACATTAGACAATGCTGAGTGGATTAATAGAGGGGATTGGTTTTGGAAACTCAACACTGCTTTGCTGCACGATATTTGCTATTGTAAATGTGTAGAGAGCTGTTGGTTCTATTAGGTTGAACGGGAAAGAAGATTAATGATGACATAATGCAATGGTGGGAAGATGTAAAAATAGATCTAAAGTATATGTCACGATAATATTCGATCAGAAACGCCAGAGAATTGCGAAAACGCAACAAATCATTGAGAAGATCTTTGACTAACGTCAATGGGAAAGTCTATAAAGGTGAACGTAATTATTATGATTTATTGATCAAGCTAAAGGATAAAATAAATGAAATAGAGGAATATAAATTCAATGGAGCAAAAATTAGATCTAAGACATAAATGTACGCTGAGGGTGAGAAACCTACAGACTATTTTTGTGCACTAGAGAAGTCACGTGGTATTGAGAAACTAATACGCTCAATAAAGGCGGTTGGTGGTACAGTTGTGTCATCAAGCAGAGAGATGGGGAAAGCTGTGCATGACTATTATCAACGGTTGTACACATCTGGCGAGTGGCGACACAGGTACTGAACACATTTTAGCTAATATGACAGATATGCTATCTGACTCGTCTAATATAATCCTTGAACAATCTTTAACACTATAGGATTTGACTAAATCGCTGAAAGGTATGGAACCACAAATATCGGCAGGCTGTGACAGACTCCCTGTAGAATTTTACCAAACATTTTGGCATTTAATAGGTCCAAATCTTGAAGAGCTATCAATCTGCATTTCTAAACATGGACACCTTCCACCATCAATGACCAAAGCATATGTTCGACTGATATATAAAAGAGGTGATAGAAACAAACTTCAGAATTACAGACCAATTTCATTACTCTGTGTGGATTATAAAATTATATCGAGAGCCCTAACTTTAAAACTCGGTTCAGTCCTAGAAGATGTAATTGACTCAGACCAAACATGCTCAGTCCCAGGTAGAAGAATTTTAACAAATACTCTACTTATAAGAGATAGCATACAGTTAGTCACGATGTATTGAAAGTATCTGGGGTGTTAACCTCCACAACATATCAGAATTTGAAAGCTTGATTTCTTCGTGGGAAGATGTTAAACTAGGGTTTGCTAATATATCACAACACTATTCTATTCAAAAGGCAAGGAAAGTTGGCAAAGAAGAAAGAAGGTTGATTCGTCTACAACTCCTAATTTTTCGTGAAGGTTCAAGTGGCGAATTTCACTTGACAGAGGTTTTGGAGGAGACCAGGTTAAAATTATCACAAATAGACCTATTCAAGATTTTGAAAGCATTATTGAAAGAATTCCAACAAGTATCATGGCTTAAAATTAATAAAGAAAAACAAAAAGATTATGTCTGGGCCCATGGAGTCGAAGAACAGATGCAGTAATGGACATTGATTGGTCAAGTGATGCAATCAAAATGTTAGGCATCTATTTTAGTAGGGAATCAAACATAGCACTAAATGTAAATTATGAAGAACGGTTGTCCAAGTTAAAGAACATATTGGGCAATTTCAATTTTTGGCAGAGTCTTTGTTCTAAATAATTTAGCTCTATCTGGGTTGTTGTACACCGCTTGCATCATACAGATACCTCAAATGGTAGAGAATGGGATTAAAGAAATAACCATCTCTTTTCTATGGGAAGACAAAGCCCATTTAGTGTCACAACAAGTTTTAAATAATGTAAAGTAAGAAGGTGGGCTTGATTTAGTTAACATTCCATTCAAATGTGCTTCGTTAAAATTGAAGTTTTTGAATCAGCTAATTCAACCCTGTGCACCATTGGCATACATTTTCTGAGCGCTCATAGAGCGATACATAGAGCCTTTTTCTATTGACTCCCTATTTGTATCAAATACAGCTCCATCAAATTATAATAAAATTCCTACTGTTTATAAAGTTCAATTTGGAGCTTTACGCAGATTTACAAGAGGAATATCTTCACCAGAATTTTGGCAACATGCTTTAAAGTAACAAATCTGGGGCAATGACAATATTCGTTTTAATAATTTTGTTTTATATTTACCCTCTCATTAGATTTCTATATGATTTGGTAAAGCAGAATTCCAGAAAAATGGATTTCTATGAATGAACTTTCACGGATAACATCTTTGAGAAATATTGATGCACAAAGGTTGTGTGTTCGCATGAAATATGCTGTTTCCACTGATTGGTTTCAGTTACCAAATAGCCTACTAACTGCTATAATTTTCGACCAACACTGGTACTGAATGATGAGCTTATAAATTATAGACAACGATCTAAAGATTGGTATCACAACTTAAATTTAAGGCAGGTAAAGTCTCCAATGGCAATTAATACATGGAAAAACTTGGGATGTGAGCCAAATAACTGGAAATCAACATGGAAAACCATCCATTCTCATTTTATTACACATGATGCACGTGGTTTAGCATGGCGCCTGTTGCACCGACGTTTATGGGTCAGACACCTGACATACAAATGTGATATTACAGTGTCGGATAGATGTTGCCTATCTGATTTCGAGTCAATTGAGCTAAATAATTGATTCAGGAAATAATTATTGAAGCGCACGGCATCATTTTCATATACTAATATCATCATGCCACCAATTTTAACTCTATTTTTTGCATTGGAACAAGATATATACTTTTTAAGCCTATAACTTCCTTTGATGTCAAAATGCTCCCAATAAATTAATAAATTAATTTTGGCTTTCCTCTTCTAATTATGTCTGTTTTGAATATGATTATATCTCAATCAGCTTTCCTCTTGCTAGCTGCAATGCTGATTTGTTTATTTGACCAAGGGTGTATAAAATTTCGATATTTAACTCACCAATTTAATACTAAATTCTAACAAACTGAATAGACCGGGGTAATTTTAGAAACTTGTCTTAAAAGTAAATTGCTAATTAATTTTAATATAGGCACAGGTAATTTCAAGAACTTGTGGTTAATGCACGCTACATTTTGCCTTACAATACTGTGGTACTCCTAGAAAAGAGAGACTGACGTACATTAGTATGGCAGTCGTTAGTTCCGTACTTTGCCGGAAATTGCCGAGTCACCTGTAGATAGTCGGTTGTTAGCCAACAGGATGCGCACTGGAAGACGAATCCTGGATGGCAAGCAGTGCGGATTAACTTCCCACTCTTCTGGCCAGTTCACCTCATCACAACTAAAGGTACCATTTATACTAATCAATTAGCAATTACCTGATTCACTACAATTGGTGTCATGAATAAAAGCTCGGCCAGAACATTTATTTGGAACACCTAGTTAGGTTGCGTTTTTTCTCAAGTCCACATTGTGGTTTTCAAATTTCCCGCCATCTTTTTCTGATTATTTACTTTAAACTGTTTCCCGGTTTCGCTTTGAGTTTGCCCGGAGTATTCACCTAACATTCATGCAGGTAAATAAGTATGTGAATTAAACATGTCCATTTAATAATGTTTTACAGGTTTGTGCTTCTAAGTTTTATATATGATTTCCTGTTTGCTGGTGATGTTCATATTCAGTTTTCGTGGTATAAGTATATGTTGTCTATCTGAGTCCAGAATTGGTATCTCATCAATTTATCAGTTCAGTGTGTCATCAAAATCATCATAGGCAGTCATTATCAATTTCTCTACAATATCACTACCCTAGAGGCTAGAAGAGAATAATAGGCAATTTGGGTAGTGGTATATTTCATAAATGTCTAAAGAGAAGCTGTTAAAATGTGTTGTGTATTACAAGTATGTTGCCAATCAAGTTACTCTTTCTAAATATAAACCTATAGTAATTGGTAACAGCAAAACAGCTCTTCTGGCACGCATTGATCCAAATGAACTGGTCGAATACTGGTGTGTTTCTGGTGCAAAAACATCAGCATTAGTTCAATTGTTAAAGTCGAGAATTCAAACTGCCATACAAAGGTACAATAAGATTATTTTCTATTTCTGGTCTGGGACATGTGATTTGACTGACAAGAATGGCAAATTCCTTTCTTTGCGGGCAAATAGCAATGCAACACTCCAGAAAGTGTGCCAACAGTATCGAATTGCAGCTTCAATTTCTTCTCAACAATTTTGAACTTGAAACTTGAAAATTGGAATAAAACTAAGGGCCATCCACACCCACATCTATTTAAAGAAGATGATAAATTAGTAGGCGAATGCCTTTTGCAACTGAATCACAAAATTGCTAGTATCGACGATGAAGTAGGTCAAAATTCGATTAAGGTCAGCCACGACTTAGTTGCCTAATTCCAAACCCAGTCAGTCTTTTGAACAAATAAATCGCAATGACAATAAACAGGACAAAAAAGAACTTTGTATGAGGTCCGGATGTATAAAGATCAAGGACATCCGATGAACCTTGCCATTCCAATCACCATTAATGGTACACCTGTCACCGCAACTGTGTACTCAGCTGCCCAGGTGACAGTCATCGATGCAGATCTCGCCAATAGGTTAAGTAGACAATTAATGTTGGTGCTTAAAGGGGCTGGTAAGGATAATGTCATCACTGCGAGAGTTAGGGAGGGATGGACATCCAAATAGGAGACATACAAACTAAGTGGAATGTTCTAGTGGCTAAGATTTATGATCCGCTGATCTTAGGGTTAATTTTCTCAGGGAACATTTGGCGGTAATTGATCTGGTTAATCTCTCTATTGCCTTTGATCAAACATTGATCCTCGCTTCGATGATGAAAACTGCTGGGAATTATGTACAGGTCACATGAGTGAAATTAATGCATTGAAGCGGCATTGGTCCTTTTGAAATGGTCCATACTATCGGCCATATAGATCAGTCCTTCGATCATATAAACCGCGAAGTAGTAATACAGCCTTCCAACCATCTGAAGGGCATTTCTCCCCATGCCATTGTGAAAGAAGAAAATAATAGAGTCACTATTCTCTTACGCAACCTTTCTCCGAAATTTTTACACTTAAAAAGAACCATGTTTTGGGTGTAGCAACAGAACCAGTTGAAGTTATCCTGAACTCCTATGGTCTGAACTGGCATGAATGTCTGGCCTATTTAAATGATGTGATCATTCTAAACGAGGACTTTGAAAAACACATCACCAATCTTTGCAAAGATTTTGATCGTTTCCTCTTACATAATCTGAAGCTTAAACCAAATAAATGTAACCTTCTATGAAAGGAACTCAATTTCCTGGGTAGACTGATCAGCGAGACTGACATTGCCATTAAACCAGCCAGTATTAAGTGCATGCTCAACTGGCCTTGCCCCACGAATAGGAAATAGTTGGAAGCCTTCTTGGGGTATGCAAATTATCACAGGGAGCATATACGAGGATTTGCAGGTATTTCTGCTCCATTATATGCTCTCACCAGTCTCAAAATAGAGTTTGTCTGGTCACCGAAACATACAAAGTCTTTCGATAATGTTAAAAGAGCTCTATAAGATCCTGCAATCCTGGGGTATCCAAGATCAGATGGATTGTTCATTCTCGACACTTATGCATCCAGAACTGCTATAGGGGCAGAGTTGTGGCAGCTCCAAGATGGTATGGTGGTTCTCTTGGGGTTTTCTAGCAAAATTCTTACTCCTGCTCAGCGGAGGTACTGTGTCACCCGAAAGGAATTGCTTGCTATTGTCTGTTTTAATAGACAATATAGGATCTATCTTCTGGGCAGAGCCTTCGTTGTCAGGACATACCATTGCAGTTTAGTTTGGCTCCTCCATTTCAAAGCAATAGAGAGGCAACTGGCTCGTTGGCTAGAGGAACTTTCTCAGTTCGATGTGACTATACAACACCGTACTGGTGGGAAACACTCAAATGCAGATGGGCTGTAGAGAATACGATCCACTGAGTCAGTGTGTGACTCCTGCAAGGCTGGACAGACCTTGGAGTCATTACCATGTGGTGGTTGTAAATATTGCTCCTGGTTACATAATCAATGGAACATGTTTAACATAGACGTTGACGATGTTGTACCGTTGGTTGTTCGTGAAATCCTTTCTGTTGTTGGGGGTGTAGACTGTGTGCCAACCCTCTAATTGGTTAAATCATTACACACAGGAGCAGATTAGAGAGCTCCAGTTGAAGGACCCTGACTTGAATTGTTAATCACTTGGATTACCTTTTGACTAGCTATATTTAGTCCTGCAGTTAAAGTCTGGTGGTTGTCACACAACAAGCTCAGTATAGAGCATGGGGTTCTGTATTACATTTGGGAGTCTATTGATTAGCCACAGAAACTCCTGTTAGTTCCAAAATCTCTTCAAAAGGAGGTTTTATGGAATTGCCATGATCCTAAATCAGCTGAACATATGGGTCTTGAGACGACTTAGGCAATGGTTTATATGGTATTGCTGTTCCAAGGAGTGCAAACAATATGTGAAGTCCTGCAGTGCATGTATCCTTAATAAAAAAGCAAATATCAAAGACAAAGCATCTTTAGAACATGCTCATTTGGACATTTTGGGGCCTTTCTTAGAATCTGGAGCTGGAAACCATTACATACTCATGATTGTTGATCAGCTCACCAAATGTGTAGAATGTGTCGCAATACCTCATCAGGGTGCTGAATTAATGGCCAAAGTGTCCGCCGAACGTTTCATTGCCATGTTTGGTTTTCCATTACGGGTACATACTGACCAAGGTCGTAATTTTGATGGTAAATTGTTCCGTAGCTTCCGGAAGACTCCATAACACCCATCAGCAAATGGACCAGTAGAGCGTTTCAACCGCACCATTCTACAAATAATGAGGTGTTATCGTGAAGATATTTAGCATCAGAAAGACAGGGACAAACACCTCCCTTTCTTGACCGCCACCATGCGCTCTACAATTAATAGGCAAACCGGCCAATAAACTTATGTTGGGAAGAGAAATTTTGCACCCAATCGATATTATGATTGATACAGGTTCTCAGAACCCACCATTCCCGTCCTATGGCAACTATGTGTACGAACTAGAGGAATACATGACGTTTGTCCATGAAATAACACGACAGAGTTTGGGAGTGTCTCAGAAACACCAAAAAGTGAGTTTGACCTTAGATTGAGCGCTCGTTCATACCATGTTGGCGATGGTATCTACCTGCCAACACTGCAACACAAATTGAGCAGTCAAAAAACCTAACTTCTCCATGGACTGGTCCATTTCTTGTTGCTGAGTGTTTGTCACATGTTGTATACCGCATCAGAGGAAGGCGGCGTGAGGTAGTAGCCCATTACGATTGGTTAAAACCCTGTCATGACAGAGAGCTCCCCATTTGGTTACAACGAATACGGAATTCTCTCCTCTCCATAACTGTAGAAACTGGCGCTCCTGACGATTCTCTAATCGCTTCTAATTCTTAGTCAGTCTCTAGTCGTGAGAATGAAGTGAATGTATCTGGACCATCCGATCAGGAAGATACATTCTTAACAGATTTAGAAGACCTTGAAGACATAGTTATGTATGGAGAAGAACGATTGGGTGATCTAGAAGACAGTTTAGTGTATGGCGAAGAGAATTATGATGAATTGGCAGAATTTATTCTTTATGGCGAGGCTGATCCTGCTGATATTCAGGGCGGATTAGAGAATGGAGAAGATCACTTTGGTAATTCGGCTGCCGGAAAGACGACATAGGCCTCTTCAAGAGAGATTTCAAGATTATCAATCATATTGAGGGGGATAGCTGCCTTGTATAAAATGTAAATAGTTATTGCTATATGCCTGGGATTTCCAGTTTCCTTGCGGCTTGGTTACACAGGCCCAGGGTAATTACTATTCATACATAGACCCAGGTTTAAATATTATTGAATGACCTTCCCGTACCTTGGTTGCACAGGCCCTCGAAGCACATTTACTCAAAACTATTCAGAAATTTCCTTGCGGCTCGGTTACACAGGGCAAGGGTAATTATTATTCATGCATAGACCCAGGATTAAATATTATTGGAAGCAATTTTACTCAAACTTTTCAGTCTCAATGCTCAAGTCACTTGTTCAGACAAACTCTTCATCTGGTCCCTCCCGTGACATCCCTTTCATAACTTATATGGCTATAGCAAATTGTGGCTATACCAAAACACTACCGCGTTAGCCATTTAGCATGTTTATGTATAGGTACAAGTTATAGATATACTTTTCTTACTTTTGGCTTTTTGTACATTATTCATACAGGTTTTTTAAAAAAGAATTAAAAAAAAGCCAATGGTCTGCTTTAATTATTGGATGGTCGTGGTTGTCTTTCTCATGGGGATGTGGCGCCCTAGCATTTGAAAATGCTGGTTGTGAAGCTGTTTTTCATGTGTTGTTTTCCCATTTCCCCTGGGGACTTGTGTGAATATATTGATATATTAACATTAGTATTTTGAAATGATAATATTTAAATACTGTGTAACAGTATCTGTTATTTTGCTTGACTTGATGCTTTGCCGGTGTATTCTCCATATAGGTTCACATGTAGTATGTCATTAATATTGTATATATCTCAGCATTATCCATGTTATTTTGCGCTTTTCTGCTTTGACGATATATTCTGAGAAGACTCCATTGTTTTATGGGCTTATTGTTTTTCCACTTTCGTTGAGTGTAGCTGGTAGCTGACTTGAGTAACGTTGCATTTTGTTCCACTTTACACTAATCTGTCAGCTCATTCTCGCTTGGTGTGCATTTATCCCTTGCGGCTTGGCTGCACTGGTCCGAGTGATACTGCACATGTACTTGGTTCTGCATGGGTGTGTACTATTTAGTTATCATCTGCACAGTAAAGGTCAAAGGCGATTTTACCTGTATATCAATGTAAGGTCAAAACAGGTTTCATATCCAGATCGTGAAATGGTCATCACTATTTGACTATTAGTCCTTCCTGTTCCTTCTCTTACGATCTATGCCTTCTCAAACCGCAACCCTGTAGTGTCTCAAAATTATAAGGGTCACTCTAAGAGTTTCTGGTATACCCAGGCCGTAAAATATGATGGGGAAGATGTGGTGCTCCTAGAAAAGAGGGACTGACGTACATTAGCCTGGCAGTCGTTAGTTCCGTACTTTGCTGGAGATTGCCGAGTCGCCTGTAGACAGTCGGATGTCAGGCAGCAGGATGCGCACTGGCAGACGAATCCTGGATGGCAAGCAGTGCGGATTAACTTCCCTCTCTTCTGGCCAGCTCGCGTCATCACAGCTAAAGGTGCCATTTATACCTGCCTTTCATCATGCAACTTCAAAGAGCATGTGAGCAGACACACCTCATGAATGAATTAGTTGAATGATATTTACAGTATATATTGTGCATACAGGGAGTCCATTAGAGGCATAGCCCATGTGCCGTAGGCCCCATTACATAAACATACATAAAACAATAGTATATACCATATAGAAGACAAAAGAACAATATAACAGGCAGTCGACCTTATAGCATATACAGACATATATACTAACAAAACATTAGCACTCCACCTAGCGCCTTTCAATTACTCAATGTATTGCATAGAAGTATAGACTATTTATTTCTTATGCTTTGTACTCAAACCGCTGCGGGTAGGGAAGGGTAGGAGGTGGGGCTGGTGGGGGCGGGGGGGGGGGGGGCGGTGCCTTCCTGCTTCAGGTTTTATTATTATTATATTTATTATTATTATTATTAGTAGTAGTAGTAGTAGTAGTAGTAGTAGTAGTAGTAGTAGTAGTAGTAGTAGTAGTAGTAGTAGTAGTAGTAGTAGTATCATTACCTACCATCAGTATTATCATGGCCATCACTATTATAATTATTAACATTTTTATAGCTATTTTACAGATAATCATCATCATCACTATAATTAACATTGACTAGATCTTTCACTGATTCAAAGAGCTTAAAAATCTGAGGAGGTTCTGGATCCCAGCGGCGAAATTTGGACAAAGATGCCAAGTGATTTAGGAGATACGTTTTAGAGGATTTTCAGAAAGTACAAGAAAGTAACAATATTGGATAAATCAAGATTCATGCGGGAAGTGCTGAAGCCTATCACCATAAGATCCTTTCATTAACATTTTGTTGAAGCCAGGCCATTACTTGAGGATGAGTGGTGTTTCATTGAATTTCGAGAAAATATTTAGAAATCAGATACTAGGTCACCATAGAAATCATTATTATCATCAATTTCGTCTTCATTTATCTTAACTATACTAATCATTATCAACAATAAAAAGAACAGCAAAAGCTACAACACGTAACGACAGACATCAACATTAGCATTAGTATTGTCATCACTATTACTACCATTATCACCGTCACTACTATCATCAGTAATGGTCAGATTCACAGTTACGTTAATAAATGTTCTCTAGTTCCTATATAGAATAGGACATATAGATAGAACATTTATATTGCACGCTGAACTCCATGCTAAATCATTCTCTGAGCACTTTACATCTGATCTCCCCGTTCATTAGACAGTCCAAGCTCGACAGGCACATACGGCGCACAGAGAGCTATGTCATCGCAGGTACCTATTCGCAGCTAGGTCGATTGGAGCAGCGCAGAGTTAAGTGACTTACTGAAGGACACAGCGGGGCGGATCGGTAGAGAAGCAAACTTGCGAACCTAGAGTTACTAGCTCAAGTCTCTAATCACGTCCGAATACATCTATGTCGAATTTGCTTAAAGCAAACGTCTTGAAAGACTAGTATAAGAAAGTGCTGAACAATTTAAGACAGCTTTTCAACACCTGTGCATAAAAAATCATAAACAAACTGGCTTCTTGGTAAAAACGAAATTCAAATAGCTATCATAAACATCATTGCAATTATTCTTCTTTGCTAGCAAGACCTTACGATATCCATTAAGCAATCTGACAAATCTCGGGTATTTAGATCAACAAGAACTGTTGACATTTTTTGAAAAACTTGATTCTGAAATTTTTAGAAATCAGATCCGTGATGGTTACCAGAGAAATTACTATTGCCATCAACATCGTCTTCATCTATCTTCACTCTAGTACTCATTATCAACTATAAAAAGAAAAGCAACAGCTACCTATCTACCTATAGAGGAACTAGAGAACATTTATTAAAGTAACTGTGAATCAACGATGTCTGGCCATTAATGATGATAGTGGTGATGGTTGTAATGGTGGTGGTAGTGATGATGATAATACTAACGCTAATGTTGATTTCTGTTGTTATGTGTAGTTTTTGCTGTTCTTTTTACTGTTGATTAATATGCACCTGGTTAGCCGAGCAACCCGTCTATACATTGCATCGACCGAAAAGAATAAATTTTAATAGAGGTCGATTCAATTTAACCAGCGTTGATCAGCTATAGCAAATGTAGCTGAGCGATGTTACTAGTTTAGCCACACATAATAACAATATACGTTTCATAACAGACTGTCTATCAAATTTTTTGTGGATAATACCTTTAGCGAATAAAACTGCAAAAACCATAGCTCAATCGTTGGAGTGTTTTCTGAATACTGTCTCTAGAAGACCTGAATCGATTCAAAGCGAGAAAGGAGGTGAATCTATGAATGCGACCGTTGAGAGCGTATTAACGTCTAAATACATACATTTATACACTTCTCAAACCTCTCACACGAAGGCAGCGATCATTGAACGCGTTCAACGCACCATAAAGACTAAGTTATGGTGATATATGACTTACAAAAATACTGATAGATATCTCGATATGCTCCCTAATCAGCTAAGTTCTGACAATAGAACTGTACACGGAAGCACAAAAATGAAACCACTAGATGTTGACAGTAGAATGTACTCGAAACAGAATCCTAGAGCATCGGTAAAGTCGAATGATTTGATAGTAGGAGATGACGTAAGTGTGTCGTTAAACGATCGATTTACAAAGGTTTTTAAACCTGCATGGAGCGAGGAGATATTCAAAATAAGTTCGAAACTACCTCACAGATCAGGTGTATATACGCCCAATGATTATAATCAAAATCCCATTATTGGGACATTTTATTCCGAAGAATATATCACTCACACATCCACCAGCGGCACCAGGACCAGCCTCACAATCACCCACACATCCACCAGCGGCACCAGGACCAGCTCCAAAATCACCCACACATACATCAGCTGCACCACGACTAGCCTCACAATCACCCACACATCCATCAGCGGCACTAGGACCAGCTCCACAATCGCCCACACATCCACCAGCGGCACCACAGCCAGCCTCACAATCACCCACACATCCATCAGCGGCACCATGACCAGCCTCACAATCACCCACACATCCATCAGCGGCACCAGGACCAGCCTCACAGTCACCCACACATCCATCAGCCGCACCACGACTAGTCTCACCATCACCCACACATCCATCATCCGCACCAGGACCAGCCTCACAATCAACCACACATCCATCAGCGGCACCACAGCCAGCCTCTCATCACCCACACATCCACTAACGGCACCACGACGAGGCTCACAATCACCCACACATCCATCAGCGGCACCAGGACCAGCCTCACAATCAACCACACATCCATCAGCGGCACCACAGCCAGCCTCTCATCACCCACACATCCACTAACGGCACCACGACGAGCCTCACAATCACCCACACATCCATCATCGTCACCACAGCCAGCCTCACAATCACCAACGCATCCATCAGCCGCACCACGACTAGCCTCACAATCACCCACACATCCATCAGCGGCACCACAGCCAGCCTCACAATCACCCACACATCCATCAGCCGCACCAGGACCAACCTCACAATCACCGACACAACCACTAGCAGCACAATGACCAGCCTCACAATCATCCATATATCCATCAGCGGCACCAGGACCAGCCTCACATTCACCCACACATCCATCAGCGGCACCATGACCAGCCTCAGAATCACCCACACATCCATCAGCGGCACCATGACCAGCCTCAGAATCACCCACACATCCATCAGCGGCACCAGGACCAGCCTCACAATTACTCACACATCCATCAGCGGCACCAGGACCAGCCTCACAATTACTCACACATACATCAGCGGCACCATGACCAGCCTCAGAATCACCCACACATCCATCAGCGGCACCAGGACCAGCCTCACAATCACCCACACATCCATCAGTGGCACCAGGACAAGCCTCACAAGCACCCACACATCCATCAGCCGCACCAGGACCACCCTCGCAATCACCCACACATCCACTAGCGGCACCAGGACCAGCTCCACAATCACCCACACATCCACTAGCGGCAACAGCACCAGCTCCGCAATTACCCATACATCCACTAGCGGCACCATGACCAGCCTCACAATCACCCATGCATCCACTAGCGGCACCAGGACCAGCCTCACAATCACCCACACATCGAGCAGCGGCACCACGACTAGCATCACAATCACCCACACCTCCACCATTGGCACCCTGACCAAAATCATAATCGCACGATCAATGCACATCGGTGGCACGCACGTACTCGCGCACACGCGCACGCAGGCCAAATTATATTAGCCAAACACGCACACGCTATAATCATAAAAAACAAGAAAAGATAATGTATCGCAGTGATAACAGGGGAGGGAATTCTTAATGGATTAGTGGTCTATTCAACAACAGAGTTATGGGCACGTGGCCTACTTATGAAACTCTAATGGCAGTTTCAAGGGCCATGATGCAGGCCCGGTGTATCGTGAATATTAGCAATGCCATTAACAAATTGGACAATGGACTAGCGTTGCAAGTGTCCGTGATATTGCTGAACACCTATGAATTAACTCGAAAACAAAATGCACTGTTTAATATTTTGAACATACTTGGAATGGAAGACATTGCTGCCTAAGACAGCAACACTGTCTTCCACTCCAATTATGTTCAAAATATTCAACAGTACATTTCTTACAAACTAACATGGGGTTGGGTGGGTTTTTTGGAGGAGGGGTGGGGGTGGGTGGGTGGGGGTGTGTTCTGAGCAGAATTGCATGCACCCATAGGAGTCAGTACATTAACAATCGCCACAGCTGGTACGGACAATACTGGAATAGTTAGCCAAATTCCTAACATGGAATTTTTGCCAAAAATATCCTTATTTCTTTCAAAATTTATAGCGTATCATGTACGTCCCATTAACCGTTTAATGGATACATTTGTTTATGAATATCAAAATATTTGCTTATTATATTAAACATCATTTACAAGCCAAAACAAAACTATTTTTAGAAAATTTACCGTAGGAATGAGTGGCTCGGTTATTACCCGGTTATTCCAGTAGCACATTTTCACAAATAGTCTACTCTTGGCCTGCAAATGGACATTCTTCATGCACGCTACAAAGACCGGTTTTTGGCAGGATTCGTCATGAAAGGGTTAATAAGTACGTATGCCCTATAGTTTGTCGCTTTGTCCACAGCAAGCACCGCTATACTGCAACAAGCACCCGCTATACCACAACAAGCACCCGCTATACTACAACAAGCACACGCTATACTACAACAAGCACCCGCTATACTACAACAAGCACCCGCTATACTACAACAAGCACACGCTATACTACAACAAGCATAGGTTATACTACAGCAAGCACACGCTATACTACAACAAGCATAGGTTATACTACAGCAAGCACACGCTATACTACAACAAGCACACGCTCCACTACAACAAGCACACGTTATACTACAACAAGCACCCGCTATATTACAACAAGCACCCGCTATACTACAACACGCACCCGCTATACTACAACAAGCACCTGCTATACTACAACAAGAACACTCTATACTACAACAAGCACCCGCTATACTACAACAAGCACACGCTATACTACAACAAGCCTAGGTTATACTACAGCAAGCACACGCTATACTACAACAAGCATAGGTTATACTACAGCAAGCACACGCTATACTACAACAAGCACACGCTCCTCTACAACAAGCACACGCTATACTACAACAAGCACACGCTCCACTACAACAAGCACCCGCTATACTACAACAAGCACACGCTCCACTACAACAAGTACACGCTATACTACAACAAGCATAGGTTATACTACAGCAAGCACACGCTATACTACAACAAGCATAGGTTATACTACAGCAAGCACACGCTATACTACAACAAGCACACGCTCCACTACAACAAGCACACGTTATACTACAACAAGCACCCGCTATACTACAACAAGCACCTGCTATACTAAAACAAGCACACGCTATACTACAACAAGCACACGCTCGACTACAACAAGTACACGCTATACTACAACAAGCACCCGCTACACTACAGCAAGCACACGCTACACTATAACAAGCACACGCTATCCTACAACAAGCACCCGCTATACTACAACAAGCACCCGCTATACTACAACAAGCACCCGCTATACTACAACAAGCACCCGCTATACTACAACAAGCACCCGCTATACTACAACAAGCACCCGCTATACTACAACAAGCACCCGCTATACTACAACAAGCACACGCTATACTACAACAAGCATAGGTTATACTACAGCAAGTACACGTTATACTACAACAAGCATAGGTTATACTACAGCAAGTACACGTTATACTACAACAAGCATAGGTTATACTACAGCAAGCACACGCTATACTACAACAAGCACACGTTATACTACAACAAGCACCCGCTATACTACAACAAGCACCCGCTATACTACAACAAGCACCCGCTATACTACAACAAGCACCCGCTATACTACAACAAGCACATGCTATACTACAACAAGCATAGGTTATACTACAGCAAGCACACGCTATACTACAACAAGCATAGGTTATACTACAGCATGCAAAAGCTATACTACAACAAGCACACGCTCCACTACAACAAGCACACGTTATACTACAACAAGCACCCGCTATACTACAACAAGCACCTGCTATACTACAAAAAGCACACGCTATACTACAACAAGCACACGCTCCACTACAACAAGTACACGCTATACTACAACAAGCACCCGCTACACTACAGCAAGCACACGCTACACTATAACAAGCACACGCTATACTACAACAAGCACACACTATACTACAACAAGCACACGTTATACTACAACAAGCACACGCTATACTATAATAAGCACACGCTATACTACAACAAGCACACGCTATACTACAATAAGCACACGCTACACTACAATAAGCACACGCTACACTAAAATAAGCACACGTTACACTACAATAACGACCGATCTCTTAACTCCCTGACTATCAATTTCCAAAAAAAATACACATTTAAGCTGTTGAATATTTTGAAACCAATTTGACTGGGTGCTGTTGCTACCTTAACAGCCTAAGGCAGCAACAGCGCCCAGTCAGATTAGTTTCAAAATATTCAACAGCCTGCTTATTGAATAGCAAACAATTACAAAGACATACAATTCATAAAACGTGTCGGAGGATCTGAGATTTGGTGACGGTCTATATGGAACCCTTTGTGGCGTAATGATTGTGACGTCGTCATACACGCGCTGGGCTGATTATGACGTCATACGAGGTCAGACGATGGTTGGATACTCTGGAAATGTGAATTGACAATAAAATATGCTTAAAACAAACAAAAACCAGAAGACGCCACACCCTTTCACGACACATAGATACTGTTAGTTACCCCGCAATTGTTGTGCCACTGGATCATTCCAGAACTATACCTTTCCCAGTTTTAGGTATTTTGGGAAAATACCTTCCAAAAATGCCGCACTCGCTGTACGTCTGGCTGGTAAATGCTCTGCTCAAGTCAGAGGCTAAATCATTGGAAAGTTCATCCAATTTTCTAAACATTTCTGTATTAGTTTTCCTATTTTTCTAAAAATATTGTCAAGTTAATTATAATTTTAAAATAAAGCTTATTGTCCGCATGATTTAGTATATCTGAGTACAAGGGTATATTATATATGTGTAAATAACTCAGTGAAAATTTTGCAAAAATAAAAAAACTAATACAGAAATGTTTAGAAAATTGGATGAGCTTTCCAATGATGTATGACTTCAATAATATTGTTTGTAGTTTATCAAATGCAGTGTCCTTTAGTGAAATAGTAAATCATTGCGGGTCAGTTGCTGACTTAACCCGTTACCAGGCAGAAAATACAACCCCCCCCCCCCCGCCCCGAGCGTTGAATTAGAGGAATCTCTGGATAATAACGTCACTCTGGGAAACCATTGATGATACCATTCACGTTTCACAGTCAACAACTGCCTGTTGGGTTGTTTCATCCAGGTATTTCAGCAGCGTTGCTACATTTGATCCATACGACTTTCTAAGAGACCGTGATGTACAAGCAGTTTTTGCCAGGTATAGGAATAATGGACCTTTACAGGTTATCCACCCATCATATAACGTCATAATTAACTATACACGGCACGGATGATGACGTCATAATCAATTACAGCATGAATGACTCGATTTAGTCCGTATTAGCGCTTAATAGTTTGACACGATGTACGAATTGTATGTCTTTACTATTTAATAAACATTCAAAACCCTTACAAGGAATATACATTTCTCCTTAGAACACTGTTATTTTGGCATTTGTGTTCCAAAATCGTGATCAGATAAGCTGCCGAATATATTCGAACCCGTCTGATGTTGATGTTGTCTTAGGCAACGATTTTTCCCAGTCAGTCTAGTCTCAATATACTCAACACCATATTCTTACAAATTAGTGGATCTATGGATAAATTTAAAGGATAACTAACCTGATCTCATGATATCTATACAGATGATCTAATAGGCCGCTAAGAAAAGATATTCAAGGTTGGGTAGCTAAATGGTGATACATTTCTACAGTCTGCCTCGGTATATGCGCTCAGTCATAGGGGTCACATCTATAGCTTGATAAGGCGGTATAAAAGCAACCATACAGGTAAGCTGTTGAATACTCTGAATCTAATTTGGTCCAGTCAAATCAGTTCCAAAATATTCAGCAGGAGTATTATTACATAATAAAGAATGTAATGCATTGGCACTTGCATAACATCACACACTTTCGCTAGATGAGGCAAAATGGTGGATATCGCTGTTCAACATGTAGGCCCCTATGCGATATTACAAAGCAGATAATTCTGGTACATACAAGTGAAAGTGACATGATATGAATGCTACGGAATATATAAACCACAATCTCTTAGTGCAATACAATATGTAAGATGAGATTAGCATCCCCTTAAATGCATGAAGGTGTAAGGGTTCTGTTACACGTTCGTCTTCTTTGATAATCTAATATATATGCATAATTTAATCAAAACGGGTTTATTGCATTTGGATAATAGGCCCTTTGTCTTTTCATCATTGCTGTTTACCACATAATAATTTGGAATGTATTTTTGCCGTTCAGTGTTAAATTTTTGGCAGTAAAATAAGAAGTGATTCTCATCTTCGACAGCATTACATCTTTCGCACAGTCTCTCAGCTGGCTTCCTTATATGGCAGTAGTGTTAGATGCGGCTCAAATGTAATAGTGTTCTTTATTTTTGCATAAAATGTTAACCTAGTTGATGCCTGTATTTCATGTATTCAGTTGTTATCGAACTGAGTCTGTAAGGTTTTCTTAATCTCCTTCATTACCTGTTTTTTGTTGATAGTTTCCGCATCTAAGATATGGATGTGTCCTGTTGTCATTAAGATATTTTCTATACATTCCATCCATTTTATCTTACAATTATTTTATCTTGTGTAGTCTAAGGAAATGAAATATAACATAGATGATAATTTGTTATATCCTGAGTTTATAATGTCTATCCCATTGCAAGTCGTCGATTATTGTGTAACTCATTTGATTGCCGCAGCAACAACTCCCAGTCAAATTAGTTTCAAAATACTGGACCATGTGTACGGGTGAGAGCGTGTATGAGCAAGGAGTATCATGTCACCGACTGGCCGATTGGAACAAGCACGCGGGTGGCCGCGTGGTACAATTAGCAATAACGGTGCTTTATCGGTCGCCTGCCTGTAGATAATTATTTTGTATTAACTAAAGACGTACCTTTTAAGTGATCCAACGAAGTCATAGGTGTTATCCGTTGTAAATAAACAGGATTTACAATAACACAATAGAGGCCACGACGCTAAGTCTTCTTTGGACATTGGCACACATTCACGATGAGTCCAGGTCTTACACCCCGAACACTCAATGGAATCATCGCCACACTCATGACGACATACGCTACACGAATATGATGGTTCTTTCGTAGCTTTAAGCTTTAAGCTTTACACGCTTTGGTGGCATTCTGATGTTTAATTAGAGAATTACAGACATATTAAATACACAGGCCCACAAGAACCGCCTACACAAGAACCACAGCTTAAGAATTATTATGAATATCTTATATCTAGGCAATCTTTGATTATTCCAAACAGTCAACTTTTCAAGTTACACTAAAATTGTCGGGCTTTAGATATAAAAAGCTAGACGCATATTTTAAGGGTTTCATAGAATCAACGACTAGTTTCTAGCAAGGTGGATATGATACACCTGTATACACATGGATAAGATAGGTGTTTTATTAGCTATTGACCAGAAGGATGGGTTGGGGATGAGATTCGTTAACGCATGTATACAACTTGTTTTGATAACAATTATGGAACGGGTGAGTTGTATGTGAAATCCATGCGTGTCTGTCTGATTTGCTTTGCCAACAATCAATGTGTCCGACTAGATCTACCTTGTTTGGATAGCAATCATGTAACATCCTGTCTGACCATTGCGATTTGCTGTCTGCGGATAATTAGATGTTTGTCTTACCATGGCGAGTTGCTTTCTAAATGTCTGAGCTTAGTTAGATGTTTGTAAATAAAAGAATGAATTAATGAAATAAAAAACTAATGAAATCACAATCCGTAATACGGGCAAGTACTGGAAAAGCGTCTTTGAATTACCATAGCCCACATTCCTCGAGTTAATTAGCCAACATTTCTAATGCTTATCACAAGCAGATATTATACTAAGGTATATTCCGGTATATTCATGAGTGTATTCCCGTGTAGTCCAGTGTATTCCGGTGTATTCTGGAATATTCCGGTATATTCCGGTGTATTCCGGTGTTTAGTGTGGCCGGTTTTACTCGAGTGTTTAACAAAACGGATATGCGTTATTTGGTTTATCAGATTTCAGGTACAATTTTCCGGAGTGGTCAGATTTCTAGTAATTAGCATTTTGAATGGCAGGACGATCAATAGTAGTAGTAGTAGTAGTAGTAGTAGTAGTAGTAGTAGTAGTAGTAGTAGTAGTAGTAGTAGTAGTAGTAGTTTATTCTCGGAACTCTACAGAGTTATAGAGACAAGATATAATTCACAATGATTAGGCTATTATTATTATTATTATTATTATTATTATTATTATTATTATTATTATTATTTTTATTAGTATTATTATTATTATTATTAGTATCATTATCATTATCATTATTATCATTATCATCATCATCATCATCATTACTACCATCATCATCACCATCATATCACCATCATCATTATCACCGTCATCATCATTATCATCATCGTCTAATAAGTCATGCAATTAGAAATGATTGACCTCTACGATTTATAAATAATTAACTTTGAAATGAGGTTTCCAACACCTTGTTGGTAGTAAAGTCACTCTAGGAACGCATTCAGATATCATAGGAATGTCGAGTTATCTAGGTCAAATATGTTAAATTTGACCCAAAGGTTATTTCAAGGTCATGACCTAGAAAGTATGGTCATGCAATGGAAGCAAATCTATGGGTTATAAGGCTCAACAGTCTATGATGTTTGGACGAGCAGGTCAACCCAGGTGTTAATTTGACCTCTATGAACTCAAAATCCTGTCAATGATAAGAACCAAATTTGCTGATGACCGGATCAGAAGTTTCAAGTTAACAGGAAATCGCCCAAAGTGGTGTAAATTAAATGGCTCGAATGTTTAGTATCAAGGGATCAAGAATTACAGGGGTATTGCCGTTGTAGATTTTATGATAGCAGGACACCAGATCTATATGACATGGAAAGGAGTTCGAATAGATGTGAAGGATTCCGGATTTAATGTATGAAGTTGAGGAGATAGGAGCGATATGGTATGGATATGGCTGCAACTTGAATTAGATTATTGTGATTGGATAATAGCAATCTGTGGTGGTGATCTTTCCGCATTGAACTTAAAACTCACATGCCTCTGCTTTTTGGCAAAAATAGATCAATGGTATCAATATACCAGTGATCAAGTTATGATCAAAATTCATATATGTATGACTTGGTCAAAGATGCACGTTGCTCAGTTACCACTAGAGCTCCTCATTAACCGACCGCAATAATATCGGTGATCTATCTAATGACGTTGAAGTCGTAATGGGAAAAATTACGGGCGATTAACCCAGATGTGCATCAATTCAAATTCTAGCATTTAAGGTTAAACAGTTCCAATCTTTCTTTCAAAAGACAAGAGCAGTTAAAACTTCCTTACCAGAACCAGAAAACTGTCTATCTGGGAATGATACTATTTGATGGTTAATCTGCATGCGGTAGAGAAAATTCTGTAAATGAAACTATGAAAGCTGAAAAAAACTTAATCATTCATTCATCACAGATGAAACGTAGTACGTAAATTGATATCGATACAGTATGAATGGAGTAGTGAATGGACCTTTCCATTTTTAGCTATGCCCCGCCCATCACTAGCTAAGCTCCACCCACACCTCGCCGTGTTGGGATTGATCGATCCCCAAATGCCCTAACTATCAAATTCCTGAAAGGTATACAGGGAAGCTGTTGAAAATTTTGTAACTAATTTGACTGGGTGCTGTTGCTGCCTATGTCAGCAACAGCGCCCAGTCAAATTAATTTCAAAATAGTCAACAGAATATGTATTAAATAGTAAAAGCAAACAATTTGTACAACAACGCATAGACTGTCGTCAAATATGCGTTCGTGACGTACTCATCATTATGATGTCATTGTACACATCGCGCAGTTCATTATGACGTCATATGATGCATGGGTACTCTGGAAAGGTGAAATGACGCTATAGTTTATTACATTTTAAAAGCGCCAGTGATGCGTTACAAGCATGGATATAGTATTTGAGTTAATTAATACATAAATAAGCGGAAAGAAATTTTTTTTTGGAACTGATGATTGAAATTGTAATCAATCAGCCCTTAGTTTTCATTAAGGGTTAATTTATTAAAGAGGCAATCAGCAAATAGCGTAGCAACCGTATAATCAATTTGAATGCATATTTTAATTCAAGGATTATGCATTACAAGTTCAATGGTATTTTAATAGCGAGTTGGCCGCTAATCGGTAGGATAATAATAACGAAATTTACCGGGTAATTCAAAATACTGATGAACTATTCAATCAATCTAGAACTTACGTTATGAATTGGTTGATTGATTACTCAGGCCCTGGAACTGGAAACTGACTAAGTGTACACGATCATTACTGAATGATTGTTGGTTATTTGAACTTGGACAAGTGACGTAATAACTACAAAATGAAACAAATAGTCTATCAATTTAAATAGAAATATGTCAATAATAAGTAGGAAAATTTACTCATATAATATTTTGAAATTTGGTTACGTACGTAAATATCTGGACAGTCTCAGCACCACGCGAGTTGGTCCGGGTATATTGTAAATAATTTGGAGAAATCACAGTTAAGCGTTAGATACCTTGAATATTCTAACTACAGAAGTCCGGTCACAGAATGAAGGCGAACAGATGAAGATCCAATCTGTCGTGGCGCCGGGAGTGAAAATACAAGAAACAACTTCACTCAAGAACACTAACCGTGAAGAAACGGATGACGAATCCGGAAGAATGTTCCGTATTCCGAAATAGAAACGATAAAATCGAAGGCACTAAGATTATTCGTGTGATAACTTGGCTTAGTTACCGATACAGAAGATCGAGGCCGAAGGATGGCGGAGAATCGAAAAGATGACGGCAATCGCTAATAAAGTCTGAACATTTCAGAAAGATGAAAGCGTCGTGAAGATGACGAGAATGATGACATCACAGGTAGAAAAGATATACTTCTACCTACCCAAACAAGGTACCAGGTTCCGCTTGCTTTGGGATGTGGTCTGAAGGTGTTTAGATTGATGACGTCACGGGTAGAGAATTTAGACTACCACCCACCCAAACAAGGCACCAGTTTCCGCTTGCTTTGGGATTTGGTCTGAGGGTGATTAGATTGATGACGTCACGGGTAGAGAATTTAGACTACTACCCACCCAAAGGCGGCAATAGAGTTTCCTCTCACTTTGGTATTGGCCGGGAGATGAACATCACTGGTCAGATAAAATCGACTGATGGCTGATGACGATGATCACATTGAGACGATGACAAGACGAGACGACACAGGCACACTATTACTTTAAAACATTTTTACATGGCGAGTTCGTGGACTCTTGAAAATAAGCTGTTCCTAGATGACGTGTGAGCCGCTTAGAGATATGCTTCGAACTGATGAGTGTTGGAGATTTTCCCACCAAAACACTGGCACGTGATTGATGAACAAGCACATGGTTTGATGTATACATGCGCCGACGTTCATATAATGTCTAAAGATGGTGACAATCTTATCATGTTAAAATCTTATAAAACTCACTTGAAAATAGAATCTCAAGAATAATAATCACACAAGAAAACTTACAAATTATAAAATTAAATTGACCAATATAATAAAATCCAGAGGAACTATTTTCCAATCATAACGGCACCAATCATGTGCAATGAATGTGCCATGTTAATTTCAAGTAATATTGATGCCTGGTCTGCCGTACAAAGATCGACTTCAAAAACACTAGATCGATCAATAGTTCACCCAGTTACGTAGTGGGATGGACTTAGGCCGCTAGGACAGATCGTACAATTCTATACTCTGTGGTAATCTGTTACAGCAAGGAGCCTAATTAGCATATGAATTGGGAACTATCCGATCAGACGTTTATTTCATGATCATGGGTATGGAATACATGGACAGTGGAGCGGGAATAAATGGTAATACTGGATTAACCCGTCATATCCATGTTCCCTAAATTAATTATAGCATTAACAGTCTGACGTCACACATACTGTGACGTCACACATCATATGGCCTTATTAATGGAAATCTCACCTTATGTTATACTAGCCATTCAGACAATAGCATTTTAACCCTAATTCATCCCTGATGTTTTAGCTTTTTATCATGCAGACAACGAAAGATATTCAGGCGTTAGTAGCTAAATGTTGATACATTTCTACAGTATACGATGGCTGTCATGATTTGCTTTTCAACCAATCAGAAAATACCTAGCGTGTCTGCCTCGTTACATACGCTCAGTCATAGACGTGCTATGTATAGTTTGGCAAAGTGGTATAAAAGCAAACATACAGGCAGGCCGTTAAATATTTTGAAAATATTTTAACCGGAAGTTGCTGCTGCCATATGCTGGAATCGAGGGCCAGATTAAAATTGTGTTTTCTATTTCAGAAGCTTTCCACAGTTCCTTCTCATGGATAGCAGTTACGGTTCTACATCTGGGGAAGATGTCCGACTCTCTGTTTCTTTCAATTTTCTTTGAAGTTAATAAGAAATTATTCCTTTTGAGCCTTCCTCTAGACATATGGTGAGTTAGTATATGCATGGGATGGTGAGGCATCAATTTACCTTCAGCTTTTCTGATTTGCGCCTTCCCGGTTAGTCTTTTGTCAAATATCAGACCAAGATAAGTTACTTCATCCTCAAAGTGCAGAACTGAGTCACCAAATTTCAGACTTGTCTTGTGTCCCTTTTTAGTGGATAGTGTGAATAAAGTTGCGACTGTCTTCTCTTTATTGATCTCGACAAACCATCTTGTAACCCAAGAATTGAGGTGATCAATTGTGAGTTGCATGCGGTAATTGGCTGTTGACACGTACTCCTCGCTGCTCCACATCACAAGATCGCCAGCATACAATGCAGCTCTGACTCCCATTGGAAGGTTCTTCACCAGGTCATTGATAAATATTGTGAAGAGGATGGGAGAGACTACACCACCCTGAGGTACACCATGTCGTAGCAGGACTTTCTTGCTGCTCGTCCCATTCAGCTATACTGATGCCTTTCGGTTGTGGAGATACTGGCATATCCAGCTGTACATTTTTCCAGAAATATCACTGGTCCTGAGCTTTTGGAGGAGTCCATGCTTCCATACTTTATCAAATGCCTTCTGCAGATCAACCCACACAGTGATGGTATGCTTTTTCTGTTGGAACGCCTCCTCAATAGACTGTGTCAGATATGTTGTTTGATCTTCAGTAGATCTACACTTTCTGAAGTCATTTTGTTCATCCGCTAAGAAATTGTTGCTTTCAAGATGTCGAAGAAGTCTCTGGTGGAAAGGATTCTTTCCATGGCTTTGGCAGTGCAACTAGTCAGAGTGATATTCTGCCCGTCTGGTCTGGCGCCAGTTCTTCTTGTCTTTAGAACTGTTCTTCTTGTCTTTTTATTTGTTCTTGTAGTTCTAGCACAATACTGTCTTCGCTATCTGAACCAGCGCATTTGCGTTCTCTGGTATCTAATTTGTGCCTGTAAATGTTTGGAAAATTATTATGGTAAGCTCCAGAGGGCAAGTCGTTGAGAGTAAAACTTTCAGCGTCACTCTCAGATTCGTCTGTGCATTCTATGCCAGGAAAAGATGATATGGCGCCAGTAAACCTTACGGTCCTGGTCTCGTCATCTGTACCCGTGACAAAATTTGCTATGTTTCTATCAGTGAATTCTGTTAGTATAGTGTGTGTGCCAGGTGTAAATGTAGGTAGGTTTACGTCGCTTCGTGACACAGTTGATATAATTGGGCAATGCGATGATTGCATTAGCCATCCCCGCAACCTAGTGTAGTGTATGCGGGCGGTATGTGTGTGCAACAAAGTGTACGGTGCAGACATAGTTTTGGCATTTGTGGTGTATGTGGATGGTGATGGTGCGTGTTTGACTTGTGTATTCTGTGCTGTAAATGTATGAAAATTGTCCTTTTAGAATTGGTGCTCACTGTTGTCTAAGAATTTAGAAGTGCTAGCAGTCGTGTTAGCGCTGATTGCTGACGTCTACTGTACAGTAGGTGTATTCTTGTAGGCTACACGCCACTAATATTTTCTATGTTTTAAGATTTAACGCTTTTGAAATTGTAATAGGATCAACGTTTTAAATTGTAAGAGGATCAACACCTTGGCGCAGTAGGCATATTCCTATGTGCGCTACTATGACTGAATTTTGGCTGACAGGACAAAAAACGTCTATCAAATATTTGCTGCTGGAATTTCTAAGTGCTAAGCGTAACTTTTAACACCGCTTGGCAGAATTGTGTCTAATTTGACTATGTCCTACAAGACGTGTTTCTAGCGCTTGTAGACGTAATCTATGATAAATGTTCTATGTTCGTCAAAGCGTTGATGCACTTGCATGGTAACTTTAAAAATGTGATTGAACCCCAATAGGCGGATTTGCATAACAGTTTTCTAAGTCTTGGCGGGCGTTATACTTGCACAGTAGGACTGAGAATGAAACAAAATAGTCTGAAATTGTATAAGTAGCTTGTGTAATTTCAAACAACTAAACGTATAGAGATCAAGAGCAAAATGGGGGTTTGCATTTTTGCACTACTGGTCAAATGAGTGCGGATTTTAACAGAGTCGATTATCAAAGCGTAAAACATCGTGGTCTTGACGCGCATCTCATAAGACGCACGTAGAATATGTGTGGAAAGATTTGATCACTGCGTTGGTGGGAAGGCACAACGCAGGATGATGGCGCAATGGCGCTGCAGCTTCTAAGTTATAGAATTTTGAGGTGTTATGTACTAAAATTGGCCTTGTGTTTTATGCCAAAACACAAGTGCGAACTTAGACGATTCACTAGGTTAGCGTTGCTGGCGTAGTTTGGAATCTTCGTCTATGAACGCAGCTATCAGTACCCACTCTCTACCACAGATATTTGAAAAATAGACGAAGTCCATTAGCTGGCGCAAAGAGTACCAGTGCGGCACGGAAAATAGTCTATGTCTGTTAGCTGACGCAAGGAGTACCAGTGCGCCACGGAAAATAGCCTGTCTGTTAGTTGGCGCAAGGAGTACCAGTGCGTCACGGAAAATAGCCTGTTTGTTAGTTGGCGCAAGGAGTACAAGTACGCGACGGAAAATAGTCTATATCTGTTAGTTGGCGCAAGGAGTACCAGTGCGCCACGGAAAATAGTCTATGTCCGCACGAATACGCAAGGGACTGATAGAATCCGCTATGGGAAACAAACTAAGTCCGTTAGCTGGCGTCAGTAATGCCTGGCGCCACAGAAAATGTCTGAGTTCGAGGCTCCGAGCGTTAATCGCACAAGACAATACTAATAGTACAGTCCAGCACTTGGCTTATAGGACGTTGTTGGCGCAATATTCGGCCCAATCTAAAAAATTAAAGGCGTGGCTTTTCGAGAATACACCTCTAATGTCATGACCGGCCATCTTTTTTTCGTCATCGCAACGACTAGACTGTTATATAGACCCAGTCTATCTCCGTAGCGGACCGTCAAAGCAACACTGTGGATCGTGTTGATTTTGATATCATCTTAACCTCTGTATCACTAGCTTGATACAAATATTAAAATTGACTCGATCCATCCAGTGGTTCGTGTGACATCAGCATATGCGCAATGTCCGCAAGTTCTTGACCTCATTTTGTGTGCGACAGATTTGAATTTTACAACGAATTCAGAGGACTATTCTTCTGTTAACTACTTGCCATACAACCTACTATACGCTTTTTTATCATCTCGTCTACGTGTATTAATACTGTCTGGTATGTGCAGAGTAGCGCTCGTGTCCTTTTAAGTTTCAATTCTGTTTACCACCATATTTTGGTGGAAACCACTACGCCAATGGCTACTCAATACATACCAGATACCTTTGTGGATCTCGTATCGAAGATCTCGAGAGATACGAATATATTGGGTCTATTCCACCAGTACGGAGAGCGTGTTGTGAGTTTGCTTTACAAGCGAACTGATGATTTTGTTGTTGTTGTTGTTGTTGTTGTTGTTGTTGTTGTTGTTGTTGTTGTTGTCGCCGCCTTCGTCAGCAGCAGCAGCAGCAGCAGCAACGGCGGCGGCGGCGGCAACGACAGCAGTAGCATTGGACGAATATTTCCAGAATATTCACTGCTCACCCAAAAATCTAGCTGACACGTGTTAGATTATAATCTACAAACGCATTTATTTAATTTTACTGACAATTTAAAATGATTAATGCTCCTAGCTAAAAAGAATAATCAAATATGTCTAGCTCTGGCCAGTAAGAATGTTTGTGGAGTATTAAATCTTGTCTAATGGCATTGCTTTTTGTGAGATTTAAATCACCATATGCGCGTTGTCGCTTTCATCGTGCCTAATCTCCATATGGTGTCCATTGATGATATTAATCAAAACATTGACAGCAAATGGATAATTAAATGGTTTTACAAAATCGTGGAATGTAGTTTAGACCGACAAGCTTGCAGATTGACTAAATACTATACCTACACGCGATCAGCCCGACTATTACAGACTGAATCACGCACATCAATGCCTGGGGGTTTTCCAGGGTTTTCATAATTCTTCAATGGCTTTTGTCATGTTTTTATTTTCATTGAATTTTTTATCACGTTGTTTACCTGTCTATCTCTCGTCTGGAATGAGTTGATGACGGAGGCCGCGACTCAGCATTCAAAGACAGAAGAGAAATGTACATGCATATTGGAATGACAGCAGTCCATTTTATAATAGGCTAATAAAGGGAACTCCATTTCTAGCTAAGCCCCACCCGCGCATTACCCTTGCTGGGATTGATCGAACTCTGAATTTCCAGAATCTCAATACAGGTAAGCTGTTGAATATTTTGAAACTAATTCTACTAGGTCCAGTTGTTCGGCAGCAACAGTACCATTCAAATTAGTTTGAAAATATTCAACAGATTGTTTATTAAATGGTAAAGACATACACTACCTGCACAATGTTGCTGACGGAGATATGGATACGCCATTCATTACGCAATTTGATTGTGACATCAGCCAACATGTGACGTAATTGATTATGACATCATGTACTTGAGTGGCAGATCAGATCTATCCAGTATTAGTCATAGTGCACAAAACAAGCTCCTGCCTTAGAATCCAGGCGGATTTCACGAATTTTAATCAACAGTGTGCCACATATTTAGCATATCTTCATTGATAGTCCAATCAAACTCAGACAAATTTTAGGTGTACCTGGACAAAGTTGCAACATCATATTTATCAGCAGATTTATGGAGACTAAGCAATGACATATGACCCAAAACTTTAGCCAATTCTGGCGGTGGGAAATATATAATTTTAATTGTAATAACCCGCACTCTTTTGCGCCGCGCTTATCACTGATATAATGAGCGCGTGCATTTCCGTTTTGGCCATCACTTCAGAACTTAAATCACTAATTTTTTCATTTACTCATTTCTATGTCCCATTTATAAACTGACACGGTAATTGCTCACAGGCGAAGATATTAGTGTCTGAAATAATGGCGCCAGCAAATATCTGTCTAAAATTGCGGCTACAGCTCTAGTTAGTTAAAGTGTCCATAAAGTAACAAATAGACCTACATTTAGCTAGGATATGATTATTGTATGAATAGATGTGAACTTTAAGTTACCGGTACATTGGTTATTTTAAGTAGGCATAAGGTGTGTAATGAAAAGGGTTAATATTAGTACATAATAAACTTTGATTGTCCCACTTTTTATGATTGTAATTGTATCATATGGCATGTACGCCTCAATAATATGGTGGCTGGTAGTCAGCATTGACACTATCCACTACACGTTTGCTCAGAACACTGGCGGCACAGAACGTAAATGTATCTCACCTGGGCATATAAAGGTGAACTCGGCCTGATAGTGCTAGGCCAATAGTGTGGTGTAACATTAGTAAAGCAGGACAAGCAGCATACTCGCTTATGGGCTCTGGGCTTCACGATATAAATAGAGTCACATTAATTGCTTGTTTACATCTTATTGAAACATATGTTCTCCCAGCCTTTCTACATGGGATAGATGTCCTAATTCCAAAGAAGACAGAATTCAAATGATGAAAGGTTCTATCACAAGTTGCTAATTCAGATTCTCGGTCTACCAAACAGAGTAGCATATCCAGCATGATATCATCTACTAGGCGTATTACTTATTGAACCACGCATATGCATACAGAAACTCACACTATTTGGGAGCATTATCGCAGGTCAGATGAGCATCATATTCGCCATCATCCTGCGTCAATGTGCTATGAAGGGATATGAGCTGAGAAGGTGATTCACAGAGATTCAGACGATTCTGGCAAAGTATATGCTGCCATCCATCTACATTCTAATAAAAAATCTGCCTGACCAAGAAGTCTGGAAATGTTCCATTAAGCGAAACATTAGTAGGCAATGGGCTTCGAAGACCAAATTACATACCAAATGTATGCTCTCAACACGGATACAGTTGTTAACTAGTTGCTACATCTTTCAATCAAATAGGTAAAAATTCAACCAGTTTACAATTGATCCAACATGTATTATGTATGTAGATGGACCAGAGGACTGTTTGGGAAAATAATATCAGCCTGACACCATCCTACTTAGTCCTCCTATCCACACGAGACGGCAATGAAATGCCAGGGTGCAAGCAAATTAGTAACAATGATATGGGGATACTGCTACACAATTGGTCATTAAAGATCCACAAAACTCATTGAAAGATAGCTGATTCACATACGGACTGGTTTTTAACTTATGTAATAGCATGCGTATATATTACGAAACTAGCAACTACACTTGGAGGTGCTCCTGTGTAAAGGGGGGATTTACATAATTTAACTACCCCAGAGGAATTGCAAAATATGATTAAAGTATTTCAACGTGTAGGGATATCACTGGAAGCCAACACTCCTGAGGATGGCAAAACGTGGCTGAAAGGATTATCAGACCATGAGATTCTAATTATCAAACTGGAAAAAGGTGCAACCTCCCAGCACCACCACATTGATCTTCCTGTCCACACAGCATACCACCAGTTTCCACAGTGACTGATGTTTAGTGGAGATATGGGAGATGGGATAGTCCATATGATCTAAGGTGATTCGAAGTGAATTGTCTCCTTCAGCCCAGGGTTGGGGCCAATGTACTCCTGTATTTTCAAGTACTCGCATGTACTCGTGCCTTTTTATGAGTACATGTACTTGCACTCAGCCTCAGCACATTTCCAAAGTACTCATACTTGTACTCGGGTATATACTCTGTACTTGTACTTTTGAGTACTTAAGATTACATGCTGAGTACTTATGCATTCTCACATCAAAATTGTATGCATATTTATCTTTTTCATTAAAAATTCCAAGCACTGGTTCTCAGGGAGGTGATATGAAATCTAGTAAATATTTGACGACAATTTGACTAACTTAGAGAATACATGCACACACTTTTGGAATTAGTTTGCCTAGTAATATGTTTTCACAGTGATTTGTTGTTAAAAAAGTTGTTTTAAAATTGAAATTCTTGAAAGGACAATTCCTGTATTAGATATGCTTATAGGGAATAAGATAACAAGCATTTAACAACAATTTCAAGGCTGTCATACAATAAATTGTTGAATATCTTAAACATAAATTTAGCTAGAAGCCATAGCTTCATTTGCTGCTTGAGCCAGCATCAGCCTCCAGCCAAATTAATTTTAAAATATTTAAAATCTTAGCTGTTAATTTGTTTTGAAATTGAAATTCTGGATGTTTGTGTTGAAATGGGCAATTGCTGTTGGCATACTAATAGGAAATAAGATTAAACAAGCAAAGCATTTTATAACCCATGCACTATTTAAACCCTCTTTATCTACCTTTCAAAGCAGTCATACAGGTAAACTGTTATATATATATATATATATATATATATATATATATATATATATATATATATATATATATATATATATATATATATATATATATATATATATTTAAAATAATGTCTGGAAACCACAATTGATGCTTAAAGTAGCAGGCCCTTCCAGAAAATAATTTTCAATAGAATCTTTCTTAACGGCACAACAATTGTCATTTCTGGCCATTTATCATTGAGTGCTGAGAAATATAGGATGGAAGAGTAGAACAGCTGTGCAAATGTGCAAGCCTTATGTCAACAAATACGTGGCCTGGGCAATTATCCACCTATTGCATGAATAGTCCTGACAGTGAAATTGGACAAAGCCCATTATTTTAGTCTTTGTAGACCTCCCAACTCTTAAACCTTTAACACTCAATCCAGGGAGAATACCTTTCTTCAGTGGTCTTAGAAAATGTCAATTTGCAGACCAAGAGAAGACTATTTCTGAAAATTTAACACTGGAATAACTGACTCGATAAGAAAGTCAGGTATTCCAGCGGTAAATTTCCAAAAATAATCTCTTGGTCTGCAAATTGACAATTTCTATGAGAAAATGCCCTGGAACTAGTTGAGGGTTAGGGTTAATCAATGTTAATATTATATAATGTATTTTAAGAATAAAGTTCATTGTCGAATATTTCGAAAATAGTTTGACTGGAAGTGATTGCTACCATAAGCAGTAATGTTTACCAGTCAAATTAATTTCAAAATATTCAACATTACTACATCATTTATCTGAAATAAATTATTTCTAATTTAACTCTCTTACTGATGAAGCCTTTTATATGATACATTCATAGCACCCATGCCAGGAATTCTGTAAAATCCTTTATGAAGTAAAGAACAGTCTGGTAAATATTTTGAAAATAATTTGACAGTAATTGCTGCCTAAGGTAGGAACAACTAGCAATCAAATTATGTTCAAAATATTCAATTGGTTATTTCTTATTGTAATTGATATGTTATTTCGTCTGTATCGTTGAAAGCATTAGTGAATATTCTGTGATATGTTTTGACACTAATTTGGCTGAGAGCTAATGCCGCCCATGATAGCAACAACATTCTGTCCGATTATATCCAAAATATTCAACAAGGTTGTTTCGTAAATAAATAGAGGGAAACACCACTACAGAGGTCGTATTTTATATTGACATATATATTTACAGAATTCACAGCAACTCCACCCCATATAGCAAGCAGAGGGGAATATTATAGTATGACTGCTGTACCCCACCCTATCCATAGCAGCCATGGATGGCAGTTTGATATCAATATGTACTTGTAATCGTACTCAAGTACATTTACAATGTACTCGTACTCAGCCTCAGTACAATTGCTAAAAGGTACACCTACTTGTACTCAGTCTCGAGTACTTTGCCAAAGTACCCATACTCAGCCTCAGTACAGCTGCCTGTACTCGACCCCAACCCTGCAGCCTCGCTTCAGATATTCGTCAGAAATAATTTTGCAAGTAGTGATGACGTCACTAATGGGAGACACTGCATTGCTAAGTATGAAGCTAGGCCAGAAATCCGACATAAATGACTTATTGACTAAGTTCGGCACATTGAGAGAGAGAGAGAGAGAGAGAGAGAGAGAGAGAGAGAGAGAGAGAGAGAGAGAGAGAGAGCACAACTCTCATGACCGAATTTTATAGTGCCAGCCAAAGGGAAGAGGAAGATGGTATGCCAGCTGTCTAAGCACAGACCGATTGTCAAAGAGGAGCATGATGAGATACTCTGAATAAAAAGGTGACATGGAATTAAACCTACATTGAAAGGTTAGGCAGCTCATAAATTTGATTTTATCACCAACTTTGATGGCCTTAGATTGTGCCCCCGGGGAAGTAGAATTTGACGCGAATAGAGACAAAACCAGTACATTGAACCAGCCGTTAATAGCGACAGTAAACACTCCATTAACAGGAACTGATAGTAGTAATGTGATAAAGAGCACACTGACCTGAAAGCTACCATGAATGAACTAGAAGACAGTGTCAATGCATTCACCGTACAGCATCAAGCATAATGTGATGTGCAACAACATGTAAACAGTCCATTGCATACATGGTCAGCAAATAACTATCAGTCTGCTTCAAATCATATCTGCCAAGAATAGAGTACCTGGTCATGAAACATTTGCTTGCAATGAAAGAAACATTCACTTATCAAATCACTGGTGAGATCAACTAAACTCTGCATATAGTATGTGTGCCAAGGAAATGCCACATTTCTACGAGGTAGAGGGCCACAGTCAAGCATACGCTATCTACAGGCAGGGAAATGATCTGGTGGTGATGCATCACATAGTCATAATCAGAATGAAGCTCCTAGATGCTATTCATGTGGCTACCAAGGAAATCTTGATGCATGGTTTATAGTTTGGCTGGATCACATGCATCATCCTTCAAACTGGTCACGGCCTATGGGGAGTGGCCACCCATATGTGAAACTAATCAGTACCAGATGGATTAGTTAGGAGTCACAATGAGGTTGATATCTCTATTGAAGTTCAACTGTTAAGGCACTACTGGATACTGGAGCCACTGTATCAATTATGCCAGAATCGTTTTATCAGAAGTACTTGTTGCATATTTCACTCACACCATTAGCTGATGTTCTGGGTATAGAATGTACAGGAGGAGATACGATTCCCTATCAAGGATTTGTAGAAGTATGTGTTACTGTAATTGGTGTGGGAGTAAATGAAAGATCACCTGTATCGTTTTTAGTAGTGTTGTCCCAGAGACTTGGTACAGCAGATGTGTACTAGCACTATTGGGAAAAAGCATTTTAAACTGCTTATTGAATATATGCAAAACAGCCCATGGATCACAGTTTTAATAGAAGAGTGCATTACAGACACTATGGTACCCAGCCTCTATGGCCATAGTTTCACAGGAGAAGTAGCTAGCCAGAAATGATGGGTACATTGGAGTTGTCAAAAGTGCAGAATATAGATATGTCATCATTCCAGGCAACATTCATACAGTTATCAAAGGGTGCATTGTCAAAGGCATTTGGTCACTGCAAGTATTTGAGTTATTCCAGAAGACATGCAATTCATCACTATATAAGCCCCATGTATCATTAGAGAAATGTTCAGAAAGGTCGATGTGTATGTTTCCAATATAATAACTAGAACAATATTAGTACCACCATCAGCAATTTTGTGTGAAATATATGCAGTGGCCATAGCAAATCAAAATACTAACCAGCCTGCTGATGCCAACATGCTAACAGACACGTTATAATATGTGAAAGATCATCTAACAAATGAAGAGTTACGGACATGATTAAAAACCATCATGAGATGTAAAGACATATTTTCAAGTAGTTATGAAATTTTAGGATATACAGACATTTTCAGGCACAAGATAGATGTTTATGATGAAACACTATTTAGACAGAGGCATCTGCTGATACCACCTTCCATGTATGAAGAAGACAGAAGCCATCTACATCAACGTTTGTCAATATGAGTAATAAGGTGGTGATATAGTCCATGGGCATCAAATTTTGAGCCAGCTAGAAGGAAAGATGGAAGTCTTCAACTGTGTATTGACTATTGCCAGCTGGTGCCCAGGATTGCGGAATTATTCTACTGTCTAGATGGAATGAAGTATATTTGAGGTCTAGACATGTAAAGTGGATGGATGTCACCAAGTAGAAATTGAGAAGCAATACAAATAATGAAAGGCATTTACAGCAGGACCACTTGGGTTTTTTTTAATTTAATAGAATGTCTTTCGGTCTTTTGAATTCCCCTGCTATCTATTAAAGAGTGATGGGGAATTGTTTGGAAAGTCTCAAATTAAATACATGTTTTGTCTACATAGATGACTTGATCATTTTCCCGAAGACGTATGATGAACATCTGTAGAATCCAAAGAATATGAGATTGTGGCCTAAATCTTGCAACAAAGAAATACAAATCTTTTAAACAGAGTGAAATATCTTGGTTATATTGTGTTAGCTAATTGATTAGACATTGGCATGGAGAAAGTAGAGAAAATTAAGCATTGGCCAATTCCATCAGAGGAAGTTTGCCAAATTTTTTGGTTTCATGGGTTTATCAAAGACTTTTCCAGAATTGCTAGTCTCTAAATGAGTTAATTCAAAAATCTGCACAGAAGAGTCAGCAACAAGCAAGAGTGGCAATGGAATGTAGCTCACATGAATTAAAAGGGAAGATATCATTATGTTATGTTGACTATTCCAAGCCAATCAAATTACACACAGATGCAAGTGGGCATGAGTTAGGAGCAGTATTATATCGGCAACATGATAACCATCTTCATGGCACACCTTATGCCAGCAGGGGCTTAAGCAAATCAGAAAAGAATTACTCATCCTACAAATTAGAATTTCTCAGTTTAAAGTGGGCAGTCGTAGAAAAGTTCCATGATTATCTGTATGGACATGAGTGTGTTGTTCTGACCAACAGGAATCCATTGGCATATGTTTTAGCATCAGATAATCTGGATGCCACAACCCACAGCCAGTTAGCAGTTTAGCAAACTACAATTTTCGCATCAACTACCGACCACGTAAAGCAAGTATGAATGCAAATACATTGTCTCGCTTACCACGCTGACATAATCATGAAGAGACAAAGTATATATCCTCAGATTCGATTTCTACCATATGCAACTCAGTGCAATCATCCAATTTGCTGGAGTTTGTATTTATCAACCATGGCACATGATTGAAATTTAGAGGTGCCTGGAGATATATGTCACACAAAAGAAAGAGAATGGAGATGAGCCCCAAAAATTATCTTTGCCTGGATCAGCCTATGTAACACATGGCAAGTGGATAGGTGCCGAGAAGAAGTGAATTTATTGGATCAACAGAGATGACCACTCTGCTGAAAAGCTATCAACAGTTCCGGCTGAAGAGATGGTTGCTCCACAGAATAACCAATTTGAATGGAATAGAACAATAACTGCTTCTGCTTGCCACATACCAAGCCGTAACTGCAAGCCGTTTTTATGACAATGTTGACCATGCAGGAAAGTGCAGGACATTGCCACTCTTGAAAGAAAGATTATACTGGCCTGAAATGGCTAAGGCTGTTGATGAACATGTTCAACATTATAACTGTTGTATTTCCCATAAGTCTTCAACTAACATCCGAGCACCATAGGACAGCAAACCTCACAACTTCGAGAACTGGGATGCATGGATTACTTAACCTTAGTACCATCGACAGATGAATATGTGTATGTCCTGGTTATTACAGACGACTTCACCAGATATGTCCAAGCATATCCAACCTGCAATATAGCCACCAACACAACAGTTGAGGCTATTTCAATAACTTTGTTGTTCATTACATGCTACCTAATACCAGTGTGCCGATTTTATGGGAAAATCAATGCACAAATTATGCCAGTTACTTGATATAGAACAGTCAAGAAACAGTCCGGACTGATCACCCACTGGAAAATAGAATGTTTGAAACGTTTACCATAATTTAAAGGACATGCTTGGCAAGCTCGAACCAGAGAAGAAACGGATCTGGAAGATGTTCATTGGCGATTGGTCCACGAATATAACAGTACATAACAAGTGTCAACCATTGTATCACCTTTCTACAACCACGTCTTGCTGATTTGGCATTTGGACTAGACATTGAGCAACATAAGCCACGATACATGTCCAACTACTTCACGCTTCTTAAGGAGTGGTTACAACAAGAACATGACTTGGCATCAATGAGGCTCAAGATGTATTTTGATTAAAGAACCAGAGTTGCCATGCTAGAAAGAAGGTGATCATGTGTTTGTCAAGACCATTTGCATTTGGGGGTTGGCATGTTGTCCGACAAATGGAAAGATGACATATATATTGTATTAGCTCAGCCTAATGCATCTATTCCACTATTCATTGTTGGACAGGAGAGTGGTGATGGTAGAAAACACTTTAAACCACAAAGAATTAGCAACATCCGCACCAAATGAGCAGTCATGCTCTGTAGTTGATTCTATTCCAAGCAATGATGCACCAGTGACAACTTCTAGGAGATCAATATTGTCAAGATCACAACCAAGATCTAGACCTAGCCAAAGAGACCAGCCATTAGTTGAAGACCACACACCTCAGGATTACAGAGATCAAGACAAGGAAAATGAAGAATTCCATCCTTAGCTATACTCTAGTTTCAGATAAGTTTGTATCCACTGACAAACCAGTGGATGAAGTAGATGAAGAGGATGGGATGTCTGAAGTGGAGCAAGCTGCAGCAGAATTTCCGTCGACAACTGAAGAGGTTACAGATCCACTTTCTAGTACAATGTCTACGGAAGTAGTTCCTGTGGCAAATCACCATGCATAAGTGTACCACATCAATGTTACTCGTCCTTTACCGCGGAGATCAGCTTGAACCTGGAGACAGCTAGACCGGATGACAGGAGGCGAATTTGATCTCTCAGCATCAACACACATTGACACAGACTGGCTAGTCAGAGCCAACTATTTAAGAGCACTACTAGCAGAAGGAACATTTGCTGCTAAAACTCATCAAGTGCCCAAAGCGATCCTCGACCTTGTAACTAGAAAAATGAAATGATGAGGACGTCATGTGTATGTATGTGTGTATGCGTGCATACGTGCATGCACGTGCGTGCACGTGTGTGTGTGTGTGTGTGTGTGTGTGTGTGTGTGTGTGTGTGTGTGTATCTCCCAGTGTAATAACATATATGGTAATAACGTATATGTATACAATAAATGTGTTATAATTATATTAGTATGTAATATATTACATTAAATATCATCTATTGGGCCATAGAGAATTAACCCCCTACACTATTTAGAGTTATACCCCTCTAATAATGACAATTTAATGAAGATTAATACCCGACAAAGGTGAACATTGTTCATTAGCAAGCTAACTGGAGTGAGCTCAGGAAGGCGAATGTTCAGCGAACGTACACATTCGTCATGTGACAGTTTCCAGGAATATGTCATCTACAGCACTAAACTGAAGTATATAGTGAGTATACGACACATTATTTACCACTGTTACTCAATGGTGAACATTTTTCACGCTCCTGAACACACCCCTTGCTTTTGGCTTGCCCTTTGAGTGGTGAACTTTCTGCCAAGGCTGACATTTTATTTCATATAACAGTCAATCCGATATTACCTTTTGAGAAGTTTGCACATGTGTACATCCTTAAGGATCTAAGGACAGATTAACATATTTCGATTTTTCCCAGGCAAACTGTCCAAGTCAAGTAGAGTCACCACTATGGTTACTGGGCACACCTTTGTTGGTGTTGATTGAATTTGAATTTGAATCTGACTTTGAGCTTGATGCGAATACATCGTATTTCACCCATAACCTGTGTTGGGTTCTTAGTACCTCCCAACATAAAACCGGTTAAAATTGGTTCACATATTTAAATATACTGAGAAAAATGATGTTGCAATTTTGCTAACGTAAGATCGCAGATTAACTGGACTATAACATAGGTTTATAAAAGAAAAAGTTATAGCTAGTTTTGATTAATTGTACTGGCTCATCCCAGGAAATATACAGAAAGTTAATATCCCACGTTCAAGATCAAAGTAAAAATATATTTATTTATTAATATATATCTTGTTACATGTTTGATAGCCGGTTGTCCGCCGAAGGTATAACCTATAATTCTAGCGGACACCTTACATTTAATAGATTTACTAACAGTACAGTTATGATATAAACAACACAGTCAGTTGCAATCTGGTTATATAAGTAGATACTGTTATAAAGACAAGGACGATGAAATACAGACATAACTCGTGAATGTTTGCCATTTTAAGTATTATTTGGAGAATGCTATCTAGCGGGCATGCATCCATAGATGGGGTGGGGGTTGGTCAGTGGAATGTGGTGTATGGCGTACTATATTTTTCAGCACAATCTATAGTTTTCGTATAATGATCAAAGGAGGCATTGGTGATGAATTAGAGTTGGATTCATTCAGCAGCAGCAGCAGCAGCAGCAGCAGCAGCAGCAGCAGCAGCAGCAGCAGCAGCAGCAGCAGCAGCAGTAGTTCGTGTAAATCTTGAATTATCACAGATGCTTGCTTGCTGGAACTACGAGCGCCTTTCTAATAAGGGAGGAGGGCAGGATCAAGAATCGGATTCTGCTATAATGTCGACAAATATAATTAGAATATCCACACGCACGCACACGTGCACACGCACCATGCCCACATGAATGCACGCACACGCGCACACACAGCACGAGTTTTATTGGCATCCACTCCTCGGTAACGGAGGAGTAACGACTGGAACATTTAAGGCTTGTGGTATCATCCCAAAATCTAATCGGGTGACTTGAAAATCCTGCTCCACTATGATGTTGATAGTTACATGTAGGATATTCATCCGAAAATCTTATAAAGATCCATTTCCCAATCATGGAGGAGTAGCCATTCTAAAATTTCATGGTTGGCGCTATTCTTAAACCAAACAAGAGTTGAATTAAAAAGTGAAGAGAAAGAGAGAGAGAGAGAGAGAGAGAGAGAGAGAGAGAGAGAGAGAGAGAGAGAGAGAGAGAGAGAGAGAGAGAGAGAGAGGAGAAATGGAGAGAGACTGTTTTCTAACTGGAACGCCAGCCTCCTTGGAGACGCGAGAGCCTGGTCAGGCATTCCCGACATAGCTTTGTTGAGTGGTTGGGTCGCCTGAGATAATTCTCGCCGTTGTTGAAGATTGTATCCGAGACGGGGTGGATGTGTATGGTAGGGCGGGGGGGGGGTGTGTGTCTGCCATCGTTGTGGTATCAGTGAGTGATTGTGGCGCTGTTCTGGGTCGGTTGTTGATGCAGGAGTGACCGCCAGTGTTTGAGGCAGGAGCTGGTGCTGCTACGAGGGTGGAGTCGGTCGTTGTTGTTGATTCATGTGTATGTATTCCTCACTGGTCGGCGAGTCTTTTCCACGAAAACGGGGCCAGGTTTCTAGATTGGGAGAGGGTGGGTGGGCGGGTGTGGTACAGGGAGAGGGATGGGCTGGGTGTGTGTGGGGTGGGTGGCATTATAATATGCGTTGTTCCTGATGTACATATAAAGGTATTTACCGCAGGTGCTTTTCGACCTCTCCTACCTACGTGTCTAGGTTAAGCGATTTTCTCTCGGGTTTGTGGGAAGGCGCGAAGAGAGGAGAGATTGCGGGAGAGAGAGAGAGAGAGAGAGAGAGAGAGAGAGAGAGAGAGAGAGAGAGGTCGGGGTGGGGCTGGTGGATTTGGTTCAATTTAGAAGCAGTATTAGAAGAGGAAACTTCCATACTATGTGCAAAGGACGACTCCAGAACCTCGTGTTTCGCAAAGGAAAAGATAAAACTCATACCTAAAAACTGCTGTTACACTACAAGCATGTACGTATATAGACAAATAACTCTGGCCTTTTGTTAGTAGAGTTTTACAATATGTCCGATCATAATTTTGAATTTAAAAACTGCATGTCATTGTGTTACCCCAACCCATTCATCATTATGGAGTTGAACAAACACTCTTTATACAATTAGACCAATCGTATTTTGGTTCCATACGCGAAATTATCCAAAAACTATATATAAACAGTAAACAGTAACATTAAACATATCTACAAAATAACGTAGATGTGTAACCATTTCAACCGAACAAATTGCGATTAATTTGACAGGGACATATCCACATAGAGCTGATCAAGTTATTCTTCAGTTTTCCAATGGGACTGATAGAGATAGTATTATGAATTTCGACGTGAGACTGGTATATAGAATCATTGTTTAATATAGAATTGTTCACAAATTGTCTTGCGTCAATAGAACTTTGCTCACAGCAGGGCTGTATCCAGGGCATTTAGGGAGCTAGAACACCCTTCCTTATTTAATGCCAATTTCCTGTGTAAAATAAGATGTATCATAATCATGTAGTTACTATCAATAAAGCTGGCACAATACATCACAGTGTCTATATTCTTTACTCCAACCCAACATGGTTCAGCTAAGATACGTGACCTTGACACCTTCAATGAAAGCATCCTTCCAGAATTCCTGGATCCACCACTGCGCACATTTTTCACTGTATATCAATCTACATTAGCGTCATATAACGCTCATTATAGCTCTCTAAAAATAGAGAAGACTACATGTTATAATACTAACAATAGCGAAACATGATGTCAATGAGTCATTTTCAGCAGTGTTTTCTTTAATGTTTAATGGCTGAACTGGTCCATAGATATCAGCTATTGAGTCACACTGGCATTCTGTTTTACAATAGACAGGTACCCATTGTACGTCGCGAGATAGTGGAGAGGATTATGTTTGAGCATTATCCATCAGCGCGCATGCGTTCCGGCATGCGCACGTGCGTGCGTGCAGACATTCACTAGTTCAAGACAAAGGTATGGTTTGGTATTGTATTCTATCGTATTATTCAAGTCGTTTAATCCTTATGCGGCTTTTCTGTTAGTGGACACATGTTTGTTTATGTAACTGAAACACGTATTTCTTATTTGTCTAAGCATCAAAGCTAATGGAATATTCTAAATTATTACTCAACCACCAAAACGAGCTATTGCATATCCTGGACGACATAGTGACCCTGAACTCGACCGTTCTTGGAATTAAGCAGCGATACGGTCCCTAGAGAATGCCTATTCACGTTCCTGGAATGAAGCAGTAGAGTGTCTGACTGCTGCGTTTTTGCAGGCGACACAATCCAATGCTTATATCGCTGGACCTGCTAAATATTATGAAAACAATTTGACTGAAAGTTGTTGGTCTACCAACAACTTTCAGTCAAACTGTTTTCAAAATATTGAGCAGGTTTAGAGTTATTGCCCGTTCAAATTATTGTCTGGTGGCTTGCAGCGGCGAGACAGTTAAATGTAACCATTATAACGCAGCTTACTGGGCCGATACGCTTTTGTTTTCAACTTCTCCCCCTAAGGACGTAGGGCGTAGACACGTGTCTGGGCACTGATATCGGTCAGACGGTATTTTCTAACATGACCATTGAAATTGTGTGATTAAGCGGAGTTCATTTCTGCTAAGTCGAAACTTCAAACATTGATGAGAAACAGAGTTATTATCTTGACACCAAGAACCTTGACTTATGACCTAAAAGCCTACCCTCTTCTTTGGGATAAAGACCGTGGGTGCAGTCGCAGTTCGAATATTTTCCTTAAAGGGATTAATTAGTCTGTCTTAGAATTGCGCTCTCTAGGGAAATGGTTTTCACTTTATGATTGCAATTGATCTTATACTATTTCTTCCTGGGGAATCTGATGGTGCCGACAGACTTTTGATAATTGTTTCCCAAAGTGCTCCCCCGCCCCTTTAAGGGGGGTGGGGGTCACAATGAAAGCCTGGCGGTTTGTCTAGATATTTACCAATTTAGATAATCTTAGTATTTGATCACATGTATTTAAGCGTGCACAGTTTGAATACATAATCTCTGAATTCCAAAATGCTTACCATATGGCTCAAAATACGCCACCCCCAACCGACCCGTCCAATTTAAGGGGGTGGCTTGGGGGGGGGGGGCTCGCACGATGGACATCTAAATGTTAATCGATTTAGATAATTTAAGTGTGTAGCATGCGTATTTAGCATATCCAGTTTGAAGAAACAATTTTCCAAATTCAAAATGGATAGTATATGGCTCAAAATTCAAAATCGTGGCAAAAACACTGAAATTTTGAGCAAACTGTAGCACATAATATTTGAAATAGCTTTCATATATTAACAATAGAACTATCAACATGCCGCTTTCATAGATTGTAACATAGAGTTAATTGCAAATAAAAAATTAATGTTCACAATTTAGCAGAAAACGCTATTCTGAGATGTAGGGCTATACGGTTTATTAATTTTATTTTTTATAATACATGGACCAGGGTAATTTTTATAAGGTTTTAATCTACGTAACTTGACAGTTGATTTTCGGCTACCCCGGTGTGCAAGACCGGTGGTATGCTAATGAAATGTCACAATTAACTTTTATTTCACATCTCCTTAGCTGCAGTATACAAAGCTGGATATGGATGAGGCACCGCCATGTTCATCTGGCGAGAATCTGTAAGATAGGCCTATCAGCCAGCCTACCTGAGCCAACCTTTAGGGTAACGAATGCCCATCCTGAGAGAATTACATGCCAGATTTGCTTCACTGGATGTGAAAAGAATAACATCCTCCGATGAGGAACAAGTCTGAACAACTTATGCAATATGCCATGTGTTGGCAGCATGTGAAAGACAGCTACAATAGAGTGTACGATTTGGATGATTTCAGCACAAGGTGATAAATGGGCTCATAACTCGTGCAAAGTACATTTCTTAAAGAACTGTTTCTAAAATCTTAGCAGCCACCACAAAACTTACACCTGAGAGGTGAGAATGCCATCGACGACAATGATTCCCCTAATGAGTCACTTAAGGAGCAGAACTGTAGACGGAGCTCCTACAAAAAGCTATGTTATACTTCGTCATGGCAGAATGAACAGAACAAGCAGTAGATTATCTGCAACAAAGATAAATGGGTGGGTGGGGGTGGGTGGGTTAGACGTATCCCTGGTTAAACAACCACACTTACTGATAAAGCAGAGGCAACACTAGTTCAGTATACAACCTTCATATTAAGAATAACAATACAGTGTCAATAGCATCTTATTTATGACTGCAACAACAAGAACAACAACAGGAGAGAGAGAGAGAGAGAGAGAGAGAGAGAGAGAGAGAGAGAGAGAGAGAGAGAGAGAGATAGATAGAGAGAGAGAGAGAGAGAGAGAAGAGAAGAGAGAGAGAGAGAGAGGAGAGAGAGAGGGAGAGAGCGAGGAGCGGGGAGGGAGGGAGTGAGGGAGGGAGGGAGAGAGAGAGAGAAGAGGCACATACACAACTGTATCCAGTGAAGAAGGTGATGCCTTGGAAGAGATGTACCAGCTTATTGTTATCGACATCATTAAAAAGCATCAAATGGACACGATCTGAGAAAGGACTACCTCAATGCGTAGTATTGATTTAAATGATAAACCTCAGCAAAACATTTGGTACTCAGTCGAACTTCTATCGGCCAAAGCCAAGCAGCTCGACCTGTGATTATGTGTTTCCAGAAGGTATAGAATTTACTGCTAAATGCATTGAATTGTCAATGCTAGGAGTAGGGATATCAAAATCGGTATCATTGAAGAACACAGCAGGAATCAACTGTTATAGATATAAAGACACGATAATATACCCGCCAACGCCACAAGCTATCCTTGCAAATGAGCCTGCCATCAACAACGGCTTGTACTATCAATTATGTTTGACTGTTAACCCTATAGCATAGTACAGGTATCCCGCTCCAAAAGTGAAAAAAGTTTACCAAATCTGCCATATCTACCCTAATCCACGCACTCCTTCTAAATGCACAACCAGCATTGGATCATCTTATACTTTCAGTCACAATGCATCATAAAACAGGTTGAAGTGGTGTTGTTGACATCCTCCATAGCCTTGGATATGGCATTTCATACACTGAAACAATCTTCATTGAGTGGTCTGAGAAGCAGCATTCCAATATTCCCTCTAACATTGTGAGAGGTGTACCCGTCACTCATGCTGCAGACAATATTGACTGGAAAAATAAAGATATTAGTGGTACAAATGAAATTCATAATAGTAACTCGATCCTTATCCAGCAACAGATTCCGGTTATACCAGATAGTCTCATTGGACATAGGGATCAGGTATCCGTTGTGCCTGACTATGGTTTCAAGAGAGGAGATCGCCATTCTTTTACAGATACACAAGCTGATTTGCCGAAATACATTCCCACTAAGACGTGTCCTGTACCCATAGAATGCAACGAAGGTGTTAGTCAGTAACACAGTGTGTGACAAATCGAAATTGGAGACAATTGCTTGGGTAAAAGGCCGCAGGAAAAGGGATGACACAAAGAACCATATTGTACCCGCATGGAGTGCATTTCGGCACCTCATCACAACTGATTACCTATCAGAAGTGAACGTGGTTTTTGTATCTGCAATAACAGTGCCTCCGACAGACATGCGTGTGATTTCATCAATCATGACAGAACCACGCAACGCATGGTAGATTTAGAGCTAGATTTTATCTTCCTGGAAGCAGATTAAGCAACATACAACAAAATACTGCAAGTGCTGTTAAGTTCAAACAGGAAGGCTCAACCCACTTTGACAAGATGATAGTACACATGGGTTGCTTCCACGCCGTCGTGTACCTTATTAAAAGCCATCTACAGTAGATTACAAGGTTTCGGAATTGCAGAACTTAATACGAACCTGGTGTGGGAGCTGAAGGGACAATCAAGGCTGGATTGAATGGGGCGCATGTTAAGCATCCGCTATTACAAGCTGTTGCTAGAGGCACTCCTCAGATCACAGCTTGATTTTCTTGAAGCAACATGTGTTAGCCATCAAACATGAAGATGCATGACAGTATCAGCTTCTAGCATCCAAAGCCCAGACAACCTTGCTGAATGCTTGAATACAATAGAAGCATATCACATAGCAAATGATATTGCATATCTGAATGACTTAAAAAATGTGGAATGTAAGGCTATGTCAGTATAAATGTTAATTACAAGTTTGAGACAGGAATAGACGTACATAACCGTGTGGTAACTAATCCAGCATGAAATTAACACCACCACTGACTGAGGGAATGGCTACATGGTTGGACTCGTTCATAGAAATGGTGGATCTTCTCCTTAATGTGATACATTTCCAACGTACAGGAAATTGGGAAGGGGTTCTAGAAATAGTTTATCAGTTCCTGCCTTAGTGCTGAACCACCAGAAAGATGCCCGCAACATGGGTTACTTCTGTTTAGATATGAGGGATGTGAGAAAGGGAAACACTGCCGCCTACAAAGATCTCTTGGATGGACGGACGTTTCATAATATCTCTGAATGGCGAGAAACACATAAAAGTGCCACTGGACCAGATCATTGAAATGATAATCAATAGATTCTCAATGGAGACTGGTGGTCAGTCAGGGAAAACTGAAAACGCCGGTTCCAGTGAGCGATGGATGCGAATAAATCATTATCTGGCTGCTCTTAAACAACATTTGTGGAAATGCACACGGGTAACAAGCTGTTGAGCTTGGTGCAAAGCGAACGCGGAAAGCCGAGGCCGCTGTTGAGCGGATTGTGGCTGCATGGGTTGCTAACTTGGGTACCGACTCATTGGTGACCAAGTCAACCACTGATCAACATTGCAACTGGAATCATAGCTCCTACTGATATGAATAAGAATGCCATGACCACTGAAGAATGCTGGGCACATATTGGGGTGAGTTCTTCACAAAGCTCGCAAGGAATATTACAGATGGCAAACCTTCCGGGGTCCAGCAACTGCAAGTAGATCCAGTTATCAAAGTCTGAAATGTGTACCCTGAAATACATGAAATATCAAGAAGCAAAATTTTCTTACATTCAAACACATCACAAAGCAGAAGAAAACAATATCAATAGTTGAAGACGAATGACAACCGTTTGCTGCAGTTCGTGCTGGCTATGGTGAAAACATAGATCTGCGCCATATTGTAAAATGGCCAATCACACGCAAGTAATGAACAAGGCATCAGCAGGGTGTCCAAGTGCTTGCTCAGAAACAACCTTCAGCTTTTCTCTCAACAACCACCAGCATCAACTACACCCAGGCATATAGAATGTAGTAGTGTGGATGCTATGCGAGTGGTGCGCATAATCCCCACCAATGATCTTGCTCCCCCCTATATTCAAATCCTGGCCAGCAAGGATGGTGAGCGACCTCAAATCACTACCAGCCACTCCTCTTTACAGTATACTTGATGATTATCGCTCAGTGGAAGGGCAGATGTACTTGTTAAATGGCGACCAGAAAAAGGTATGGAAAGGAGAATCTCAGACGCCAGTCAACAGTTAGCAAATCTAGGAGACGGAAATAACTTTCTCACGAACAATGCCAACAAACAGCAGGTTACACAACTCCTTGCTTACTACATACTGTCTGGTGATTCATTCATCAACAAACACGTCTGTATCACAAAGGGTAGCCAGTGTTTGTATTTGTCGGCAAATGAACCCTGTCTATGACCAGATATTTCTGACCTCTGTCCATTTCACAGGGAGGGTGATCTAAGGCTAGTACTTCATGCCATCTATGCTTCAGCACAGCATGCAGGCACGTGTGTCGTAGCTGATGATACAGATGTATTCATTCTCTTGCTTTTTATAGCTAGTCAAAGCGAGGGTTCGCTATACTTCCAGCGGGAGACATCAAACTCGAAAGAGGGAATATCATATCCCAATGTCAAGACACCGGTGGAACATATTGGCCAGGAACTATGTGGATGTCTTCCAGCTTTCCATGCAGCAGCTGTTAAGTAAACTTTCTTTGGCCGTTCCAAATTACAAATCTTAAAGAAGATACAGAAGATTTTAACACGATGCACCACCTGTCAAGTTTGGGTTCAACAGAGGTTAACGTGGATGGTGTGATTGACTTTATTCTTCACATTGTCTATAACCGACATAAGAGTGACAAGACACCTGGTGACTGCCTGTGCAACATGCTTTTCTCTGGTAAAGTTAAAAATAGAAGATTTACACCACTGAAGTGGGGTCCTCCAGACAAAAGCTCACAAAAATGTGCCATCCTGCGCATGAACTTTACCAAACACATGGTATGATGCATTGCCTACATCAAACGATATACACTCAACTAGATCCACTTGACTACGGCTGGAAAGTTGAAATGGCACGCTCGTGCCCATTTCGTATGAGGCTGCCGCACTTCCAGACAATGAGAACCTATCTTGAGTGACAAGCTGCTTAGTTGAGTCGATAGAGACAGAGTCTAATTTTCAAAATATAGATAATGCTGGCGTTAACATTCCAGACGAGAAGATGGGATTCCAGTTTGATCTTGATGATGAAAATAATAACTCTGAATCAGATGATGATTATGATGTTCTTTCGAGTGATGATAGGTCTGAAGATGACGATTGACATCAACGTAGACGGGATAAATGCCATTTACATTTGATGAATTAGTATAAATGTGTTCCATATTATGGCATGGTTAGTAGTATAACATGTGTTAATGCTAGTCATTAAATGGACGATTCTGGACATTGCTGTCTTGTTAAGCAGGGAGCTACTGCAGAAGAATACTCGGCATGTGGACCAAGCAAAGTTGGTCATATTGCCATTTCACTTAAATGGTAAACATCAGTTCTTTAATTGCAATTAATCCCATGACAATCTTGAAAGTGTTACGCCGGTAGTTCCATTGTTAGAATATGGATGTCATTTCAAATGTTTCATGTTAACCTTTGAGAATAAATGTCACTGTTTTTGGAGGACATTTTAAATTTTGATTCATATGGTATCCATTCTGGATTTCGAAAATTGTTTCTTCAAAATGAGAATGCCTAAATAAGCAGAACTAGACACTTGAATTGTGTAATATAGGGCGGGTGGTATTTTGAGCCATATGGTAGCCATTTTGGAATTCAAAACTGTTTATTCATATTGGGCATGCCTAAATACGTGTAATTAGACACCAAAATTATCAAAACCGGTCAACATTGAGATAAACCGCCCGATTTTCATCGTGGTCCCATGATGAAAATCTGGCAGTTTATCTCAGTTATCTCTTTAAAGGGGCGGAGAGCACTTTGGGCAACCTTTATTAAAAATCTGTCGGCACGATCAGATTTCCCGTGAGAATTGTTTATTATAAGATCAATTGCAAACATATAGTGAACACCATTTCCCTAGAGAGCGCAATTCTGAGACAGAGTAGAATATCTTGCGTGCGATGGAGTAACCCTTGACTCATAACTCTCAGGCCCATTGAACTGTTCCAGCCAACATGCTGGCAAAAAACCCAAAAAACTGGTAACTTTGACCTTAAAGGTAACCTTGACATTTTACCGTTCATCCCAAAATCAGGAACCAATAGTAACGTCCAACCAATGTAGTGGTACTCCTATAAAAATACTGCACTCGGAGTATGATTACTGTATTCTGAGGCGGTACTGGTAGTCGCGGTTGAAATATCTGTGATGCAATATTCCTATGCCAGTCATGGGTATCTCGAAAACCATTGGATCCAATGTAAAATTAATACCAAATCAAGTTAATATAGGACCTGGAAATTGGCCGAACTACGACGTTTTACATTGATAGCTCAAAACAGCATTTTAGGAGCAATTGTGAAAAGGAAATTTGGTTTTTTTCAATACAATTTAAGACAATTTTGTAATTTTTCATAAATATTCGAATATTCGTAGGTTATGCAAATATTCGTTCATATTGGTCTATTTGAATGAATATTCGATATTTTGGACGGAACACCACTGTTCAACGCTCATGATGGAGCTATCTACGTCACTATGTGTTGTGACGTCATCCTACAAGTGTGTGACATAATTGATCATGACGTCATGTACTTGAGTGACAGATCAAATCTCGCTATTAAGAATGAGTGTTGTTGTGAACGACTTACCTATCCATGGGGAGACACGATAAAGGAACAGAAATATATTTTTAATTCATATACACCTAAATGTTTCTTGTGTCTGGCCTAAAACACGTGTGTTAAATATTATCAATGGATGCCAGCCTTTCAACACGCCACGCACAAAATATGCAACTAATACGAATCGTATGATCAGTACAACCAGAGCCGAACTTAGGTTTCATGGTGCCCTATGTCAAGTTCTTACCCGAGTCCCCTTTCAGCCATAATGCCAGTTGGGTCCCTGAAGTCAGATGACTGGGATTTGGCTAGTGGCGTAGCAAGCGCCCCTCAAGACTTACATGTAAAACCCCAACTGACTGATAATCCAGAGGGTGGGGTTCCGGGGCTTCTCCTCCGGAAATTTTTTTAATTCAGATGCTCTCAAAGGGCATCGCCTACATTTCTGGAGGAATATTTGGTCCGTGAAAAATGTATCTACTTTACCTAATATTTCTTCTTTCTATGATCTATAAAACATGGGCCGAGTAGCCCAATGACATACCGTAGCAAACCGTGGTTACATTAGACACGGAACCTAACTACAAATACTTAGGATGAATTATAAGCCACAATAAAAGTAAGTTGTACAAATTGTTATAACTAATTGGACGCGAAGCTGTTGCTGGAGACAATCAAGCTAGTAACACGATACTAAACTGGTATAGCTTATTATGCTTCTTAGAATGAATATTCCTAATTTGCTAAAAATAACCAGGCTGCGGGTCGCACATGGCCACATACACCAAGTAGAAGAACTAATAGCTTGTTGGGTTGGCTGCACCGCAACCCACCCATAGATTTCTGTAGTATTCACCTTCATTTGACGATGAGATATGACCAGCATAAATTAACAATAAAGACAGAGTACTTAAAATATTAGTATCCATAAAATCACAGGGTCATTTGAATGTCTGGGCCTCCCCGCCATTGCGGGGGGGGGGGGGGCTATTGCTACGCCACAGGATTTGGCCACGTCAGTCTTCTAGGTGCGCGTGTTACTTGAAGTCACGTAGGGGGTACAAAATTAAGACACATTTTTGTGTCACTTTTTGGGGCCCTTTGTAAATTTGGGTGCCTTGTGCAAATCCACGTGTTGCACTACGTTAATATGTTCGACCCGGATCACCACCATCACCACCATCACCACCACTACCACCATGACCACCACCACGACCACCACCAACACCACCAAAACCACCACGACCATCACGACCACCACCCCCTGTTTAAGACTATATGCTCGGCCTCAACGTGGCGCAGGGGTGTAACCCACTGGGTGTCAATCCAGACATTTTGGACGGGCTAACCAGAGCATTACGCACAACGCTAATGAATGACACTTGGAGATCGAATCAACCGAAATGCTGCTCGCCCTGTGAGGATCCGCCAGGCAGGTGCAGCGCCGGGCTCCACGCCTCGAAGGAGCCCACCCTCAGCTACTGGAGGTCCCATCAACTCGTCTGGTGGAGCCAGGGGACGAGGATTGAGAGCTACTGGCCAACCGAAAGAGAAGACCAACCCCAAAGATAACCCCAGTATCAACATCATGCACTGGAACGCAGAAGGGGTTACCAACAAGAAATCAGAGCTCGAACAGTTCTTGTACGAAAACAACATTGATATCTGCTGCATTCAAGAGACACATCTGCAAGAAGGAAAACCATTTAAGATCAGATGTTACCAGATTTTCCGGTGTGATCGAAGAGGAAGAAAGAAAGGCCGGGTGATCACCTTGGTCCGAAACAACATGAACGCCAGCCAGATCAAAACCTTTATGGAAGAGGCAGAATATATCAAGATCAAGGTAACAACCAGCAACTCTGTGATTGACAATGTCAATTATTGCTGCCCTAATGACAAGAATCTCTCACTTGACACAATCCAGGTCCCGGACTGCCACTTCCTCATTGCGGGGGACTTTAATAGCCAGTCTCAGAGCTGGGGATAAAGAACATTTGATAAACGAGGAGAAGACATTGAAGCATGGCAAGATGAAAAGCACCTTTTACTTGTCAACGATCCCAGAGATCAGCCTACCTTCTACTCGCGCCGGTGGCACTCGACAACAACACCGGACTTGGCATTTTGTACAGAAGACATCCACAGAAACCTCAGTAGAGTGGTCGGATCGCAGTTAGGAGGAAGCGACCACCGCCCAGTCCTCCTCTCTCTTTCTGGAAGTATTTCGACAAGTTCACCTCAACATCCAAGGTGGAACTACAAAAAGGCAAATTGGAGTTTGTTCGGCATTCGTTCCAATGAGCTTACCCAAAATATAGCAGTAGAAGGGAGAAACATCAACAATGCGGTCAAGGAATTTAATTCAAGTATCCTCAAGGCTGCCAACGAAGCGATTCCTCGAGGGTTCAGGAAAGACTACCGCCCCTACTGGACAACAGAACTGCAAGCAGCACATGACAAACTAGACAAGGCCAGAGAAGATGCAGAGGGTAATCCCCATCATGAAAACCACTTCACGCTACAACAAACTAAAGCCAGGTATCTAAAGACCAAGCTGGAGGCCAAAAGAAGAAGCTGGAGGGAAAAGACGGCAGGGTTTAATTTAGAGAAAGACACCACAAAGCTATGGAGACTGACTAAAGCACTGAATGATGAGGGTGTCAAGGGGGGGGAGAAGATTACCCTTGAAGAAGATGGACAAACACTGACAGGAAAGATGGCTGCAGATGCCTTTGCGAAGGCATATGCAAAAGAAAGCAACATTTCTATACCACGAATGCGTCAAAAGGAGGTTAGAAAAGAACAAAAGGAAAGAACAGACACCAACATTCACGATGCAATGAAAGTTGACATTAGTTTAGCAGAACTGAAGAAGGCTATCCACCAATTGAAAAAGAAGAAATCTCCCGGGCCAGGTGGCATTACGAATGAAATGATCCAACACCTTGGTAATGCATCTGTTCGCAAGTTGCTAGACAGCTTTAATCTCAGTTGCACCAATGGAGAAGTTCCTCAGTGCTGGAAGGAAGCCAGAATGACTCCTATTCTGAAAAAAGGAAAGAACAAGACGAAAGTGCTGAGCTACCGTCCTATCAGTCTTACAAGCTACATATGCAAGACCATGGAGCGCATCATCAACCAGCGGTTGCAGTGGTACCTGGAGTCAGAGAACATTATAGTTTCAGAGCAGGCCGGCTTCAGAAGATACAGGAGCACAGAAGATCAAACAACACATCTTGCACAGGTCATAGAGGATACTTTTCAAGCCAAGAAGGTGATGCTAGCTGCCTTTATCGATCTGCAGAAGGCATTTGACAAGGTATGGAAGGATGGCCTCCTCGTGAAGCTCCGACGCACAGGTATCGGTGGCAACATGTTCCGATGGACCAAGTCATACCTACACAATCGCAGAGCTAGGGTACTGGTGGATGGACAATCTGGACAAAATGTATTGCTGAGACAAGGGGTGCCACAAGGCGGAGTATTATCACCTACTCTGTTCATACTCTTCATTAATGGCATTGTAGCAGAGCTTCCCAATGTGATCCAAGCAGCCCTCTATGCAGATGACCTCGTACTCTGGTGCACCGAGGAGTACACAACGACTGCCACGTACAGAATGCAGCTCGCCTTGGACAGAATTACAGCTTGGGTCAATCGCTGGTGTATTATCATCAGCAAAGAAAAATCATCAGCCATGCTATTCTTACTGTCCACCAAAACCAAGGTTGGCAATCTGACACTGGGAGGTATACCACTCGAGTACGAGGACCAGCAGACATACCTGGGAGTCACATATGACAGAAGATTAACATGGAAGGAGCACATCCAGAATGCAGAGGCAACGGCCAGAAGAAAGCTAAAAAAAATCATGAGGAAGCTGGCAGGAACAAAGTGGGGTGCAAATGAAAGGATCCTCAAGACCATCTACCTAGGTGCCGTACGACCACACCTTGAGTATGGATCCAGCTCATGGATGACAGCGGCTAAATGTCATCAACAGAGCCTCGACAGAGTACAAAACCAGGCACTGCGCATCATCACAGGTGGAATGAGATCAACACCAATAGAAAAAATGGAGCAGACAGCAGGCATTCCACCACTTAGCAAAGGAAGGGAATGCAAAGCACTGATCCAAGCTGCAAAGTTCAAATCGTTTAATAACCACCCGATGAAGATCAGGTGAGGACAGCTGTCATCAGGAAGACTTAAAAGATCAAGTTTTGTGAAAGAGACAAAAGCACTTCAAAGGAAACACCAAGAAATGTTGCCAGCACAAATAGAAGACCCAAACCACACCCTTGATCCTCCACCCTGGGAAAACAAACTAGAGAGCATAGATATTCGCACCACAGTACCTCATCTCACAACCAAAGATCAACACAGTGATGTGAGCAAGAAGGCCCTGACCCTAGCCATGCTGGAAGGAATGTACCCTCAGGAGACATGAATAAGGATCTACACAGATGGATCAGCCAAAGATGCAATTAGGAGCGGAGGTGCCGGTCTGCACATACAGTATCCAAACGGACAACATGAGTCAGCTGCAATGCCGACAGGCAAACACTGTACAAACTACAGAGCTGAAGTCGAAGCACTGGTTCATGCAGCTAATACCATCAGCAGAACAGCAGACCCTATTGCACAGATTGTCTTTTTATCTGATTCCCGCTCCGTACTTGAGGCCATCACCAAAGGTAAGCTGCCACAACTTGAAGAAGCACCACAAACCATCAAATGCTTTCGGATAGCGCTGCAGTGGATCCCCTCACACTGTGGAGTCCAAGGAAATGAGGAAGCAGACAAGATGGCAAAGGTGGGTGCAGAAGAGAATCAGACAGAAAACATGGTTACCCATACAGAGATGAAGACTATCATCAAGTCCCTCTATAGAACACATCGATCAGAAGATGCCTACCATCATCTCTCGAGGCCAGAGCAAGTGACCATTTTTCGTCTCAAAACTGGACACAACAGACCAAACCAACACATGTACAGGCGGTTCCACCTTACGACATCGCCCGCTTGTCCTTGTGGAGAAGCAGAACAGACCACAGAGCACATACTTCAATGTTGCAGTACGTATCAGCTGCTGAGAGAAGAGATCTGGCCTTTGTCAACCTCTTTTCTTGAAAAGCTGTATGGGCCTGTGGAAGAACTGCAGAAACCCACAGATTTCATCTTGAGAACGGCTCTCCAAGTGTGATACCAACGATCGAAAAGAAGAAGAAGAAGATCACCACCGCCACCACCACCACCACCACCACCACCACCACCACCACCACCACTACAACAACAACAACAACAACAACTACTACTACTGCCACTACTACTACTACTACTACTACTACTACTACTACTACTACTACTACTACTACTACTACTACTACTACTACTATTAATATTACTACTACTACTACTACTACTACTACTACTACTACTACTACTACTACTACTACTACTACTACTACTACTACTACCACTACCGCTACTACTACTACTACTACTACTACTACTACTCCTACTACTACTACCACTGCCGCTACTGCTAGTAGTAGTAGTAGTAGTATTAGTAGTAGTAGTAGTAGTAGTAGTAGTAGTAGTAGTAGTAGTAGTAGTAGTAGGAGTAGGAGTAGCAGTAGCAGCAGCAGCAGCAGCAGCAGCAGCAGCAGTTTTCGCAGTCGTTGTTGTCGTCGTCGTTGTCGTCATCGCCGTTGTTGTTATTTCGTTAATGTTGTCATTATTATTGTTGTTATTTCAAATGCTAGACTATTTACTGCTAAATTTACAGAGTTTAGACAGCAGTTAAGTTTATGTTTAGTATTTATGGTAGTTCCGTAGGCAGAACCTTTGGTAAAATGTTCTTTATATCTTCTAAAAGGTCACATAAAAATAAACAATTGATACTTGCAGGTTACAATAACTCAAATCATCCAAACGAACAGATAAATTTTTTGATATCTTTCCGAACAGTACTCGAAGCGATGCAGTAGACGAACGGATCCAGGAAGGCGTTTGCCCAGCTAAGCAACATTAGACATTCGTGGACTATGTGATGTGCGGGTAAATATGGGAATCCCCAGTGTAAATGTGAATATGAATGAAGCGCCATAGGCATCCATCCTAAATAGAATATGACGATGATAATGACGAGAGCCCGTGGATCTGCATTTCGTCTTCCCTCCTCGTGTACCGTTAGGGATTTCTCTGAGAGACGAGTTGATAACGTGATTTGCTTCCAACAGTGGATTAACAACATCAGAGCGGATGGAAGGAAAATGACAAAGATATAGAATAAGTCATAGCTGTTTTGTACCGCCTGGTCGTCACCATCAACCTCACAGAACATCACAGTCCCGTTTTTGTACAGGACAGGTTGTGCCCGATACAATTGCCAATAAGGAGCCGACGCGAAAAAGATTACTGCCCAAATGAACAAGCACGCGTACAAAACGCGCTTCCACGTTATCATTGCGCGTGCCCACAACGGCTGACAGAGCTGTGCGTATCGCAAACACGCGAACAAAACTAAGTGGTACGCACTTGTACAATAAAACATAGTTATAAGATGAATAGAAGCTGGACAGAGAAATTCTGTCTTTGGTAGTGTCATGCTGGGGTAGACAAACACCATGAACTCCACAGTAATAACGCACGTTCCTAGGTCACTAAATGCCAGAGAGGTAATGAGGGCGAACAGGGGCGACTTAAAACGACCAGAACGCAACAGATATACGATGAGCGCGATGTTCAACGCTGCGCCAAGGATAAATATGATAATCGGAATTCCTTTATAGAAAACTGGATTAAAACGTGATGCGGTATCTATGTAGCTTGCGAAGAAATCTTGAAAGGTATCTTGTTTTTCAGGTATGAACTCAGGATTCCATGTCACTGTACTCGCCATAGTCGTCTCAGGTGTTAGCAGCATCCCTCCTTGGACCGTTACCCAGTCAGCACTGGGAATTATTTATGTATTAGTACTTATACAGACACAGTATGCCAATATCAATCATCAATCATCTATATGAACAGGCAATCGGCAACGACTGAATCCTCTTGCTATAAAGATGAGAAAGTAAACATATATACGTGTAGGCCCTATATAAAGACAGAGGGTATATTTATATACTTCACTCATCAATCGTCCACATTATATGTGAACAGACAATGGGTATCATCTAATTCCTCTTGCTGCACAGATGAAAGGCTAAGACTACATGCATCATACAGCACGGATCAATTTACCAAACATTTCACAAGAAATGAAATAAAGAGGAATAGTTTAAGACCTCGGATTTGATATGTAAAAGATAGTACGTTAAGTAGGTGATGATTTTTGGTATCGATTTTGTTAATGGTAAATGCTTAATCCAAAGATGATGCAGTGCCGCTCAAAAATAACTTAGGATGTTGCGGGGAAAAACCAAAGGTACTATTGACTATTTTGAGCATAATTGGATAAGAAAACCAGGAAGACACTGCTGCCGGCAGTAATGTCTTCCAATTATGTTCAAAGTATTCTATAGAACATTTCATACTAACGAACATGTTTGTGTTGTTTTTTAGAAATATGTTAACTTATTTATAAGTTGTACATTACAAAAAATCTCACGTACTAGAAATGCTAAATATCTGTTCAATATCGTATAGAAAATCTGGGGGGGGGGGGTGGACAACCAGATACCGCTCATATTATAAACATGGCGAGTAATTGATCGCGGGTCAATCGCTGGTTAGCGGCACATGCCCAACAAAAGACATGGTCGCCGCATCACCTATTTCACGCCACATGCGCTTCAGAGCAAACAAAGGAATAGGACAGCATACAGTAGGGCAAGTAGCCTATATGGCGCTCAAAGACACGATATGACACCATGATCGTGTTTCGTACGCTAACAGAGGTGCATAAATTTACGAGAAGAGAATGTCCCAAGATATCTCTAAACTGCGCACAAAAATGCGCGATATGACCGCTAAATATATACACCTGTGCAAAAGTTAAGCACCAGCAAAAACAATAGAACGTAGAAACATGATGGTACAACTAGGCTGCCATACTTTTTGTCCCCGCGTTAGCTGACATAATTCCAAGTACGAAATGCACATGCATGCATGACTTCACGCCGCTTGATGTCCGTGCGTGGCGGGAAACAGCACACGTGTTCAGTTATGTAAAAGTCCAGTTTGAGGTGTAGAACATTACATACAGATTTAGGCGACAAGATTAGGAATTTTGTGTTCATGACCGTGGTTTATTTGTACAGAGAGAATTAGCTCTTGATTGTGAACCGCTATGGCAAGACGAAGGTTAAGTGATCGTGTGAAATGGCAAATCATAGGCATGCATACCACTGGTATGTCATGCAGAGAGATTGGCAGACAGCTGAACATTAACCATACTGTAATCAGTCGTTTGATTGCAAAACATGGGCAAACTAACGAGGTGAAGGACAGGCCTAGATCTGGAAGACCGAAGAAGACTACTGCCCGTGATGATCGAGCCCTAGTACGCCTTGTTAGGAGATCTCCATTCACCAACAGCAGAGTGCTCAGCCAGCAATTGGAAACGCGCAATAGAGTGTCAATGTCTACCGTCAAAAGGAGACTGTATGCTGCTGGCATGAAAGCTAGGAGACCTGTCAGACGTCCTCTCCTCACTGCACACCACAAAGAGGAGCGTCTGAGGTGGTGCAACGAAAGAAGACACTGGAACATGAGATCCTGGAGACGGGTACACTGGTCCGATGAAAGTCGGTTCCTGCTTCATGCCACAGATGGTCGAACTCGTGTATGGAAGTCCAGACGCACGGCGTACGACCAACGTAACATCATGGAAGAAGTTCCATTTGGTTGAGGTTCCGCTATGATATGGAGGTGCATCTCATTTGATTGTAAGCTGGATCTGTTGACTGTACCTGGAACACTAAATGGACAAAGATATCAAGATTCCATACTGGATAGAGTTGTGGTCCCTCATTTTGTAAATCATGCACCTGGAACCCACCCTATATTCATGGATGACAACGCCCGACCACATCGTGCTAGAGCTGTGCATGAATACCTCCGCCAGAATGCCATCGAAACCCTACCATGGCCAGCAAGGAGCCCTGACATGAACCCTATTGAGCATATTTGGGACATTCTGGGAAACATGGTGAGAAGGAGGGATCCTCCTGTGCAGAACCTACAGGAATTAACAGACGCACTCCATCTTGAATGGCAACGAATACCACAATGGCGTATCAGTCGGTTGGTGACCAGCATGAGACGTCGTGTCCAGGCCGTCATCCAGGCACAAGGTGGATATACCCGGTATTAATAATGACAGTCTCAAACTCGTGCACAGATGTTAAACTTCGTTTTCAGACACCATTAATGACAATCTAGCCACGTGTGTCAACTGTAGGGCAATAGTTGTCAGTTGTGTCAACGTAACCATATTCAGGCCTCGTTTTCAAGTTCAAACAAAAACATACAGTGTTTCCCCACCATCATAATCAGCATTCCTCTAGTTGCATTATTACCTCTTGCACTAAGATGGATGGGTACATAAATGTTTATGCTATTGCTTTCTTCATAGCACATGAATATACCCTCGCATGTGCGTAAAAATAGGGTGGTGCTTAACTTTTGCACAGGTGTATATGTGCGACATATAAGGATTTTCGATATTAACAGAATAGCCCATGATGCCTTGCGTGACCGTGCATGTGGCAACAAAAGCATGTGGTTCATAACGCTTCATAAATATGCTCGGAAGACAGCGAGCAGGGCCGGATTTAGGCCTGCTGAGGCCCTAAGCTATAGCAATAGACTGGGGTGGGTGGTGGGTGGAGGGTGGGTGGTGGCTGGAGGGTGTGTGGGTGTATGGTGGGTGTGCATGAGTGGGTTGGGGTGGTGGTCTGGACGCCTTCATCCCCCTACCATCACTCACCTGGGGAAATTTGAAATTTAGATTGCCTGGGAAGCCATTTCCCGAATTTCTGCGAGACAAAAAGCTTAGGTATACCTTGGGACCATATTGGCACAATGCCTCCGACATTTTAGCCTGGACCCCTACAGTAGTCTAATTGTAACTTAGGCACTAGAGTAGTCTAATTGTAACTTAGACCCTACAGTGGTCTACTTGCAACTTAGGCCCTACGGTAGTCTAATTGCAACTTAGGCCCTACAGTAGTCTTATTGTAACAAGGCCCTACAGTAGTCTAATTGTAACTTAGGCCCCACAGTAGTCTAATTGTAACCAGGCCCTACAGTAGTCTAATTGTAACCAGGCCCTACAGTAGTCTAATTGCACCTTAGGCCCTACAGTAGTCTAATTGTAACTTAGTCCCTACAGTAGTCTAATTGTAACCTAGACCCTACAGTATTCTAATTATAACCAGGCCCAACAGTAGTCTAATTATAACTTAGCCCCTACAGTAGTCTAATTATAACCAGGCCCTACAGTAGTTTAATTGTAACTTAGGCCCTACAGTAGTCTAATTGTAACCAGGCCCTACAGTAGTATAATTGTAACCAGGCCAGTTTTGATTTATTTTAACCTAGCAGACAATACTGTCTGACAGAATATCACCAATTGACCTTTCGATTTTTAGCCATGCCCCCGCCCATCTCCAGTAAGTTCCGCACACACCTTGATCGTGTTGTGTTGAACATTTTGAAACTAATTTGACTGGGTGCTGTTGCTTCCTAGGGCAATAGCTTCCAGTCAAAATATATATAAGGTCGCAAATATATATATATATATATATATATATATATATATATATATATATATATATATATATATATATATATATATATGTAAATATATATATATAATTTGCGAATTATTTGCGAAATATTTTACATTGTGTTTTTCTGGGATGCCAAATCTGCAAATGTTTTGGAAATAGTGCATAGAGCCAAGATCTTTTTGAAAACGAGATGTACTGTCACGAAAAGGCTCAGATAGCATCACAGTCCCGCAGAGGCTCGGTGAGACCATTGCGTTATCCGAGCCTATTTTCCGCATTCAATAATAGTGATAAATAAATAATACCTAAAATTGCTTTTATGGGTCCTGAAATGTAGCGGTCCTGTGCATGTGGACTGCTTGTATGTACTGTCATAAGTTCGGCCCCGACTCTGTGAATACGGCTTTACGCTTCATAGGGAAAACAATCCACAACTATTGACAATTTGCTGTTTTCGCATTAATTATAAAGATGAGCGCAAGAAGAATAATATCATATAGTATATAAAACGAGAAAAGCCGAGTTTGCAAGCGCAGAGCGCTCTGGGGCGTTTTCCATACGGAACGCAAGGCAGTAGTGGTAATATTTTTAAACGATTATTGTATTTTGTAACTGCAGTTTTTATTTTTGTATAAAGGAATTTCTTTGGTTAAGCACTTTAGAGGCCTCTCATCGTCTGAGGCCATAAAGCTGCAGTTTATCTAGCTTATAGGTAATCTGGTTCTGAATAACTAAACAAGGAACTGCCACACATTTAAGAGATTGCTTAAACCACAATGCTTTCCTAATAAATTTTATTTGCGAAAATGATTTCAGTTAATGTACAGATTCACGTTGAGAGATTTTGTACACATAAAAAAGGCGTGGGCTGGATTTATGCTGCAAGGTATTTGGCATACGTCAGGCGTTCTTATGTGGTATAGTTTTTGATGACTTGTTTCATAGTTATCTTGCAAAACACTGCGTGATATAACCCATGTACCTAGTCAATGAGGAAATACTGAAACAATGGGTAACATTGGGAGAACAACGAAAGAATATGATTCAGAACTAGGACCTTTCTATGAGAGGCAGACAGCATAACAAGGGTCATTGTTTGTAACTCGCAGAATGAGTCATGCCTTCAGGCAAGAAGATGTACCATGGACAGCGAAGGTCATAACAATTGTCGGAGACTGATCAATATGCCTACAAGATACAATATCTAAACAAGCTTTGTTATTCCCAGATCATTGTATTACGTTAACATTTTCCCGTGCTGAATCATATCTTCTATACAGTTGTAAGTGTTGCATTCATTTGTTATTAGGCTTCCAAGCTGAGAACGAAGCTCTCTGCTGGAAGCCTATTGTAATTGTTCCGATTATTATTATTATTACTAGGGTTCCACGCAGCTCCGTTTGGAACCCTTTAGAAATTATACTGGATTCTTGTTATTATTCACTATTATTATTCATTTTCCACCGGCTTCTTCTTCAGAACCACAATGCCAGCGTTTTTAAATGGAGTGCACCATGCGCGGGATGTCCACAGCTGAGGGTTTGAAAGCATCAAGGCGACCCGTCGATGAACGGATGAGATATGAGCGCACCAAATTACCACATACCATATAGCAAATAGAGGATTCCTTAACAGACAGGACAGATATGTTACAGTTTCCACCGTCGAGTAAATTTATGTTGACAACTTGATGATTACTTGGTGATTAAAAGCGGATATATTACACTAAATTAATTTCTAGCTGGAAATTGTTATTGCCTTCTAACTGCTGGGGACTGTCGGCCATCTTGGTACTGCCAAGAACTACACGATTATCAGAGCATCAGAATTAACACTTTTACTCCTGAATTATAAGGATTACTTCCATTAATCCTTTGGCATAAGTCAGTATCATTAACCCATTTACTGCTGAATGACCACTCATTGAATTACAAGTCTCGATTAACTCATTTGTTGCTGAATTACAAGTCCCAATTAATCCTTTTACTGTTGAATCACAAGACTAAATTAACCATTTTACTGCTGAATTACAGTACTCAATTAATCCTTTTACTTCTGAATTACAAGTTTCAATTAACCCTTTCACTGCCGAATTACAAGTCTCAATTAACACTTTTACTGCTGAATGACAAGTGTCAATTAACACTTTTACTGCTGAATTACAGTACGCAATTAACCCTTTTCCTTCTGAATTACAAGTTTCAATTAACTCTTTTACTGCTGAATAACAAGTCTCAATTAACCCTTTTACCCCTGAATCACAAGGCTAAATTAATACTTTTACCACTGAATTACAATACTCAATTAAAACATTTTATGGCTGAATTTCCTTATTAACCATTTTATTGCTAAATTGCAAATCTTGATTAACCCATTTATTGCTGACTTAGTATTTTTTGCCCCTTTTGGACGTTTTTTCTGATGCTGACAATTTCTTTTATCGTTTCTGACAAATTGATTGTTTTTGGTAGTTTTTGCACCATTTCTTATGCCTCTTGATACATTTTTTATCATTTTACACCATATTTTACGGATCTTGACCATTTTTTCAAATTTTAACTAATCAGTTTCATCATTTTGGAGAATTTTTGACTACTTTTTATGGTTTTTTCGTTTTGACCAACTTTAACAGGTTTTGACCCGCTTCGGCCACTTCTGATAATTTTTTGTCATTTGTATCACTTTAACTACTTTTTTAGGGGTTTTGTCCATTTCTTATTATTTTTAACCGATTTTGACAAATTTTCATCATTTTTGGTCATTTTGAACTTTTTGATGTTTCTTTTACCATTTTTCATCATTTTTTACCACTCTTGGTCCTTTTTGACTGATTTTCGCCACCTTTGTGCTGTTTTTGACATTTTTTTTCGTATTTCATCATCTTTTGTTGTTTTTATCACTTTGACTACTTTTTAAGTTTTTTGTCCATTTCTTATTATTTTTTGCCAATTTTGGACCTTTTTGACAGATTTGGACCAATTTTTCCCATTTCTGTCATTCTTGGTAATTTTTTCCATTGTTGATGCTTTTTTTACCATTTTTCATCATTTTGACAATTCTGGGTCCTGTTTGACTGATTTTCGACATTTTCCCGCTGTTTTTGACAATTTTTTCGATTTTGATCATTTTTATTATTTTGGATGTTTTTTGTCCGTGTTTGATAATTTTTACTGTTTTGGGGGTTTTGGGGCCATTTTTGATTGCTGTAACTATTTTGGTCCTTTTTGTCCGATTTTTGCAATTTTTTACTGTTTTGGGGGTGGTTTTTTTATAGTTTTTACCATTTTGGTCCCTTTATGGGTCAATTCTTCAATTTTTAATGTTTATGACCATTTTTCATAATTTGTGTCAGTTCTTGCTCGTCTTTGACTGATTTTCACCTTTTCCTGCTATTTTTGACAATTTCTGTTCGTTTATTTTATCATCTTTATGATTTTTGTACATCTTTGATAATTTTTATAGTTTTTAGTCTTTTTTCATTATGTATATGTAATATGGGCAGCCGGTTAACCAGATATTAAAAATAGTTCACAGTGACATTCCTTTTACCATCCAATGGCACCTTTGACCAGAAACCTTTTCTTGAAACCCATGAGGTTATTCCTCTAACCTCCAGTTAATCTTATTATTATTTTTTTATTCTGCCACAAAAACTTCTTCTCCCATACCGCTAAGTGGACTGGACTGAAACTTTGTAGCTAACCTGGTTTGGCAGCTATCTTGGATCTTATGCACAAATTTTGGCATTTTTAACAAGCTTCTATAAAATCATCGCCTGTATCAGAGTAAAACTTTATTAATCTAAATGATCCAGAACCCTGAATAACATTTGAGCAGCAAAGGTTGCCAGTTCACATAGTTCAGTGGCCATGTTGATGACGTCTTGATTTCAGAAAATGATCGTTTCTGCAAAAAAAACCCGTATGTATCCTGTTCAAATTTTATAAACTTGATCAGCAACTAACTGTGGATAAGTCTTGCAAGAATGGATCGGATAGGTCAAGAAACGGCCGAGATATACCTTTTTGAATTTTTCCTTTTTTAATCTGCATGCACTAGTAAATGTGTGTTATCTAATATCAAGTACTATCAGATATCTAAAATAAACAGTGGCTGGTAACTTTTCTTTAAATGTAATTTATGACTAGCATAGAGTTTCACAGCTATCAACCCATCCCCCACCCCTACATGCATCGCGAAATGGTACTGTTAAATACCAGATGCGTGACACATTATGCAGATCTATTTCACACCGTAACTGCTGTTTATTTTAAGAACAATGCTACTCTATGCTGCTGCCTATGACAGCAACAGCTTTTAGCCATAAGATTTTCAAATTACAAACTTGAATTCCTTCCACGAAATGTACTGCTGAACTACAAGTTGCCATTAACCCTATTACTGACAAGTTACAATTGTTCATTAACCATTTTACTGCTTAATTGCAAGCCTCCATTAACCGGTTTACATCTGAATTGCAAAGCTAACTTAATGCTATTACTTCTGAATTATCAGTCTCCAAATGGTACCACTTTTACAGCCGAATTGTACTGTCCGTTAACCCTCTTACTGTTGTATTACAAGTCTCCATTGACTCATTTACTGCTGAATTAAAAGTCTCCATTAACCCATTTAGTGCTGGATCACATGTCGCCATTAATTAGTTTAGTACCGAATATCAGCTCTCCATTAACCCTTTTACTACTGAATTACAAGTCTCACTTCAGCCTTTTACTGTTGAATGGAAGTTACAACTAACACTTTTAATGCTGAATTGCCAGTATAAGTTAACCCGTTTACTGATGAACCGAAGTCAAGTCACAACAGTATTACTGCTGAATTGTAAGGCTCAATTAATCCTATTTACTGCCGGACTACAATTCTTCATTAACACATTGCTCCTATGTTACAAATCTCCATTAATTCATTTACTGCTGATGTACAAGTTTCGATTAACGCTTTTAGTGCCAAATTACACCTGTTTATTAACCCCTTTTCTGCTGAATTGCAAGCCTCGATTAACTGTTTTACTTCTGAATTGCAAGGCTAACTTAACGCTTTTACTGCTGAATTGTAAGTCTCCAAATGGTATCTGTTTTACAGCTGAATTGGACTGACCATTAACCCATTTAGTGCTGGATTACAAGTGGCCATTAACCCTTTTACTGTCGAATTAATACTCTTCATTAAGCATCATTAATGTCTCACTTCAGCCTTTTACTGTTCAAAGGAAGTTACAATTAACACTTTTAATTCTGAATTGCCAGTATAAGTCAACCCGTTTACTGCTGAATCGTATGTCTCCAAAAACCCTTTTACTAACCACTTTACTGCTAAATTCCAAGACACTATTAACCCTTTTACTGCCGATTTACAAGGCATAATTAACCCTTTTACTGTTGAATTGCAATGTTCAATTGACAATTTTATTTCTGTATTACAAGTTTCAATTCACCCTTATGCTGATGAATGATAAGGTGCAATTAACGCTTTTAGTTGTGAATTGCAAGGCTCAATTAACCCACTTACTACTGAATTGCAAAATGTCATTAACCATTTTACTGCTGAATTACAGAAAGGGTTAGATGAGTGAAAAGACGTCATTTGAGTCCACGAAGATCTTTTGTTAGTACAAAAAGGACATTTAAGTGGCAGAAGGACATTTGAGTCCAAAAATGTCATTTTAGTGCATAAATGTCACATGGGTGCAAAATGTCATTTGAGTGTGAAAAAGGTCATTTGTGTTCAAAAGGTCATTTCAATGCAAAAATGTCATTTGAGTCTAGAAAGGTCAAATAAGTACAGAAAAGTCCATTGGAGTACCAAAAACGTCATTTGAGTACAAAAAGGTCATCTGAGTACGAATATGTCATTTGAGTGCAGAAAAGGTCATTTGACTGCCGATAGGTCAAATGAGTGCACAAACGATTATTTAAGTGAGAAAAGGTAATATGAGTGCAGAAAGGTCAATTGAGTGTCCAAAAGGATTATTTGCGTGCAGAAATGTCAAATGTGTACAGAAAATGTAATTTGAGTGCAAGAGATCACTGAGTTCCAAAGGTCATTGAGTGAAAAAAGGTCAAATGACCACAAAATTGTTATTTTGATTGCAGAAAGTTGAAATGAGGGCAGTAAAGGTCATTTGAGTGCGAAAATATTACAGGATAACATACATGATTCACGCTCTTGCTGGTACTTAACAATTGTATCTTTAGCCTTAACTGCTGACATTTCAGCATTCCCTGACAGGTTCCGTCCTGTTACTGGGTAGAAAATGTTAGTAGTTTAGGCTTAGGCTTTGCAACAGCTTTCTGAGAGCTGGCTTGGAAGCCGTCGCAGTCACTGCTTGCAGTTACAGGTCTAGGTATTATTATTATTATTAATCTGTGATGCAATCACAGATTATTGTTTTTACTCAGGATCTTTCTTTTACTTATTATTCTTCCTTCAAAAGTTTAGACCGCATCTCCCCCTAGAATTTTCATCTGATCAACTGCAAGCTTTCACAACTTCAAGGGCCCATGCCACAATCGATGGCTTGGGCTTTTATAATGGATCCACCCACAAGTCTTCGAGCTACCCACCTTAGAGTGGGCAAAATGTCCCATAGAAAATGTATGGGGATTATCAAAATTGATCTTTGACGTGCTACTACATCTAGAGTTTTCAATGGATTACTACCATATTTGCTGAGGATATTACCACTAATTAGGTTTTTTTTAATAATTTCTTTTCAAAATGGCCACCATACCTTTGACCCCAGAATGCATGGAAAAATGTCCCATAGGAAATCTATGGGGATTTCAAATGAATGTTTGAAGAGCTACTAAACCTAGAGTTTTGACCGGATCACTCCCATAGTTGTGTAGGATGTTGCCACTGATGATTACTTTTGCGAAAAATATTTTTCCAAAATGGCTGCCATGAAAATGTTGTGGGCAAAAATACCAGTTTTCGTTTTTTGCAGAAATGAACTCAGGATGAAATTTAGAAAAAAAATTTTTTTTATTTTTTTGGGGGAAAATGGCGACCAGGCGCACCTTTTGGTGTCAAAATGACCACATTTTTTTTGTGCAAAAATTAACTCGCGGTGAGAATTTTTTATTTCAAATTTTATTTTTCAAAATGCCCACCAAAATGAGTTTTGCTCTGACCGACTTAAAATTGGGTGACGTTCTAGGTCTCATATTGCCTTATTTGGTATCAAATTTAAAGATTATCCGACCTACAGTTTTCGAGAAAATCAGCTTTTGAATGCCACATATCAGCATAGTAAACCTATGGAAGCCATATTGGAACAGTGTTATCTCCAAACATTTCTTCAAACATGGCCAGATTCTAGAACCTTGAGAGATCTAAATAATTACCAGTTACGGATACGCTTTTTCCATGCTTCATTTACCGTGTAATGACATAACACATAAGCACATAATGCATATCATTTACACTATCGACGTCACAGTATAGAGATCGCGGCGTCATAATAGAAAATATGGTTTGTGAAATCTTGCATTTTTTGTTGCTTAAAAATGGTAACGTTATTTATAAATGCTCGTATAAACAATTTTAGAAACGTGATTTAAACCCCATTGCACCTCTTTTTTTAGTAGATTTCAGTTTTTGCCTTATAGGCATAATCCATTCTTAACCTTCGGTAATTAAAGACCTCCTCTTAATTAACTGTTATAGATATATTACTCACACCAAATTGTCTTTGCAAAACTGGTGTAGAAGATAAGTCACATTTCTGGCTAATATGCCCTTATTTTGTTTTCAAAGAGAATACCTAATGCAACAATTACAGCGTTTATCTCCATATACATCCGCCCTGCTTTGCAACGGAAACATAGTTCTGTCAGACGCATGTCTTTAACCCCAATGCACCTCTGTTTTATAGTAGATTTAGTTTTTGCTATATAGGCATACCCCCTTAAAATTTCGTAATTAAAGGAAAGGGCCAGGGAATAAACAAATGTATGCTCTTGAATGATAGATTTAGATAATAATCAACCTATAGCCACCAGTAAAAACAGAAATAAATCGGAATAATTTGAAAAAGCAAATAAATACCATTTATGACACTCTGACAATTGGAACCAATTAGTGACACATGTGTGGCTGTGCGCTCTGATGTAGCCGAATTAATAAATAATAAATAATAGTAAATAAGTGGTCATATAATCTCAGTTATATTCGTGTTAAACTGATTAGCCACTACGTCCTACAGGTAAAATACTGTCTAATATTAAAACAATTTGACTGAAAGCCGTTGTTTCCAGAGACAGGATCTGAATTCAGTTACACGAATTTCAAAATATTCAGTAGGCATCATGTTGCGACCTTGGAAACCAGCAGTGTATTCTGAAATCATTTTGACCGAAACTTGTTGCTTCCAGCGAAAAACCGACTACGTCACTAATGGGTTCCCAGGTAAACACTCCTAGTTTTAGTAAATGATTTTTCTCAAATAATCCCGATTCATTTCCATTTTTTACTTCATGTTACATGCGTATTTTAGTTTTAATGGGTGAATCCACTCTTGCCTAAGCCCCGCCCATCTCTAGCTCCACCCATACATTGCCCGTGTCGGGATCGATCGAACCCTGAACATTCACTGAACCTCAATTTCCAGAAAAAGTGTGTATGGGAGTTGTTGAAAGTTTTGAAGCTGGTTTGACTGGGTGCAGCTGTTGTTGCATATGGCAGCAACGATGCTTAGTCGAATTAGTTTCGAAGTATTCAACAGAATGGATATTAAGTAGGAAAGGCATGCAATTCGTACAACTAACGAACTATTACGCGTTCACGACGGACGTAGATATGCCATGCATTAGTATTTTTAGTGTGACGTCAGCCTACCAGTGACGGAATATTTTATGACGTCATATACTCGAGTGACAGATTAGATTCCTCTATTAACTTTGCGTTCCTCTGCAGGAGTCAACTACAAGCACGTGAATGCAGATGAAAATAATGATGCAGTGCAGTTCGGGAATTGAGACTTAGCGTGTTTCCAAATAGTACAATTTCGAATACAATGTCAGAAATGTGCTGTTGACTATTTTGGGCCTAGCTTCATCGGAGGCAATGGACCATTGTTTGGAAATAAAATAAAATAAGATCAAAAAAATAAAAAAATAAAAAAATAAATTAAGCACCAAAAAAGCAAGCGTCCGCTATAGACAGGTTTATATGGCGCGGTTTTCAATCTTTTAACCAGAAACGTATATTGAGACTCAATAGCCAGATGTAAGCCTAATCGTTTAATGGATGAATTTGCGCTACAAAATCTCAATTCTCTCATCATAAAAAATTATAATTTGCAGACCAAGATAACATTATTTTGGAAAAATTATCACTGGAATGACTTTCTTAGTATTTCAAGCTAGTCATATCAGTTGTAAATTTTCAAAAGGCTCTTCCCTCGGTCAGCAAATGGACATTTCTCAAGACCATTGAATAGGATGGTATGCACCAGCGTAGACATCAAACGGTTACCGGCGTTACAATCGAAACTGTTAAAAATGTATATGAAACGAATCCCATTCCGATATTTCATTCAGCGCGTTTTCTGTCCAATTTCGTATGACCACATATCTCTTATACAACAGCTCTCCTTTTGAAATCCTGCCACGCTCATGTTTAGGCCCACATAACCATAAGTAGGCACGTACGCACAGACACGTGCAATACTCTCTCGCTTCCCCTCCTCTACCCCCCCCCCCCCCTCCTCACCCGCTCCCCTCCCTCCCTCCCCTCCATCTCTCTCTTTCTCTCGCCCCTTCCTCTCTCTCACCCTTTCACTCACCCCACCCCCACCCAGCCCATACCTCCCTTCCCATACTCCATCTCTCTCTCTCTCTCTCTCTCTCTCTCTCTCTCTCGCGCTAGCTCGCACTCTCTCGCTCTCTCTCTCTCTCTCTCTCTCGCTCGCACGCACGCACGCACGCACGCACGCACGCACGCACGCACGCACGCACGCACGCACGCACGCACGCGCGCGCACGCACGCACGCACGCACAATATCGCACATGTTTGCATTGTTGCAATGTCTTATTATGGCAGAACTTATTGCCAAACCACTTCGAAACTTGATTTCCGCTAGATCGGCTTCAGACTCTCACGGCGTATATAGGCGATGACATTATGCAAGCATATCTTTGAACCCAAAACCCAATTCACGACAAATCGCTTAAAAATAATATACATAGTGTTGGATATTTTGATATATTACTTGTGACTAGGTCTGTCACGTCGCACTTACTTAGTTTCAAAATATTCAACAACGTAGTCTATTTGTATCAGACACAAGGTTGCCATGAAATCTAGATTCTAAGCTTTAATGTTTTAAAGGGTTAAAAGGTTGTGGCAGAGGCTACAGTAGGCGTGCCGATGTCAATGACACTTGAACCGCGCGACGGCTCTACAAAGATTGCGTAACTAACCTGAAGTAAGCCACTTTGACATCATACTCTTAGACCTATAGAATAATAGTGTCAGCCAGAGCCAGGTTGGTTGTACACATAGATGAGCTATTGCACAAATAGCACTGCTTGTACGCGTCGTTCTCCCACCGGCGTTATGGGCAGCCATATATCGTCTTGCCTCCGACAGCGTTTACGCGCAGATTCAGTTTCAGCTTTTCTTTTATTACGCTCATGCCGCTTTACACAGCATATGAGGTCTGATTAATATATTTCTTGGCGGTAGATACTAATGTTTGTACATTATTATTACTACTATTATTATTATTATTATTATTATTATTATTATTATTATTATTATTATACATCTGTGAGTATATATCGTCTTCCAGGAGCGCTTACGGGCAGATGCTTTATATATATAGCAATCTTTCTACAACATTAAAGGTCAAAGATCAGCAAAGGTCAACTGCCCGCAATACAGAGAAAAATGGTAACTTGCTTAAAAATGGTATATATATATATATATATATATATATATATATATATATATATATATATATATATATATATATATATATATATATATATATATATATATATATATATATATATATATATATATATATATATATATATATATATATATATATATATATATATGTCAGATAGTAATCCTATGAAGAATTTATACTAATGCCAAAAGGAGAATTAGAATAGGGATCAAAATTAGGTTTAGAAAAAGTGGAATTTTATGAACCAGATGTTATCCGTTTAAATCAAATTTTAACGCCTAAATGTAGATTACCTATTCCAGGCTTCTTTTATGGTTAAGGATGTGGACAGGTGTCAAATTAATGGCGATTAACCTAGCAGGTGAGAAAGTAAAACAGCAATGTCATAGCCGGTTCCATATTGCATGTTCCATTATACAATTACAATTCACATTAATAATAAGCTGAAATTTTCATTACAGCTTCTATCTAAATGATAACTAACCACACACCCTGCTCTTCAATGATGAGACAATTTAATTTTTACAATATAGTGAAAACTACCCCACCCTTCTCTTCAAATAAGAGACATTTTTATAACGGTATTCCTAAAGAACAAATAATCTTTATCAATTTAGTTTCAACCTCTGTCCAAACAATTCCAAAAAATTAATGTAAAACTGTTGATGAACCATCAAACGGAAAGTTCATCACTGCAGGTTCAGTGGAGTATCGCTCACGTAGAGCTATCCGACGATCTCTAGATATCCGTTGCTCAGATGGAATCACACTTCATCCTTACGATTTTCAACTCAACACCACACCCAAGATAAACTCGAAAGTCAAAATCACGTCATATCAAGTAGCTCCTCTAATCCAAATCAATCAAATGCTGACTCAATCCAATGCAAAAGACATCCCAAATCAATTAAATTCCAACTCAATCCCCCATTAGTCTTGGCTCACTATATTCCATATATGTCAAGAGATTCGCCTCATTTTCGCCACATTTCCTCTACATCAAGGAATCTTCTCAGGGCAACGTCATGTTAAGATGGAATCAAGGATAGGAATGCCCGAATTTACAGAATTCTTCGGGCCACTTCACCTACCTTTGAAATCGACACGTGCCCAACCTGCATCACAAGCCAAAATAGTGCAAATCCCATCACATTATAACTACCAACCTGCATCACCAGCTTCGATCTATATAGTACCTAGATATTTAACAAGACATACCAACCTAAATTGCACCAAAAACAAACCATTTTTATATCTAATTATGATATTTTCCAAAAGCAAATTCCTACGTCAAACCCTCCCTGGATCTTGTTTGTATGTCCATTCAATTTAGGCGCTAAAAATGTCACCTGACTTAATGTTTTCGTACCCAAACAACACTTAGCAAAATTTAAAGTTCCCTGGGCCAATAAAAGGCACAATGGGATAAATCTTGCAAAAACTGTAACTATTTAAAGCGAAATCTGTGACACAGAAATCACTCTGTCACACTCGCCATGACAAAATTATATACATTGCCATCATCAATACATAACCCCACCAGCACATCTAATACACATTGACGTATTGATAGAGCTACTAACAGAATAATTATCATGATGAAGGCATCATTTGCATTTGCCAACACATTATAGTTATATATAACATAATAATAGGAAAACAACGAACATTTCAATATATGAAATTTTGAGAATTCCAAACAATGAATATGTGAATATTCCACTTCTCACATATTCAAATTTAGGCAGGTTCGCCTTGATAAAAAAAAATATTACTACACACTCGGTAACCTATTTTCTAAATTCCTAGATTAACAAGGTATGCGATCAGTGAATCCATGAACTAATTGACCATATCTTTTTTCTAATCAGACTTTTTAGGAACTGAAAAGAAAATGAATTAGAGTAGTTCAACATCTCTCTTGCTTAAAAGTCTCTTATTCCATCATACTACTTGACCCACCGATGTTATTCAGGCTATTATGTTTGAAACTGAACAAGAATCTAGGTTCAAGATACTAGAAAAATAATTACAATCCACCTCATAAACTTTACTGGATTAAATCATTCTTATGGTACCACTCTCGCACTGAACGGAAGACCCCCACATGTTCTCATAACAACAAACCAATAACTCCACTGCAATAGGAGATCCATTATCTACCCCATGAGCCACAAATGAGAATACACGATACCAACTTTCACTCTGAAATGGAGTGTATTATGGCCATCCACTACAAGTTCTACGAGGTAGGTGCACTCCCCTCAAAATACATAGATCCAAACCAACTCATGACCTTCGACAATATTTCTCTAAAAATCACGATCCCTTTATCTTGTGATCATTTTGACTATACTGAACTGCATATGGTAATTAACAGCATCACCAGAATTGTGCAATTACCTTCTCAATAAATTAATACAAATAACATCAGACCGGAGTATTACTTCAGCCTGAAGAATCATCTGAAGATCAGATTTAACTGTGTGTGTGTGTGTGTGTGTGTGTGTGTGTGTGTGTGTGTGTGTGTGTGTGTGTGTGTGTGTGTGTGTGTGTGCGCGCGCGCGTGTGTGGTGTGGTGTGTGTGTGTGTGTGTGTGTGTGTGTGGTGTGTGTGTGTGTGTGTGGTGTGTGTGTGTGTGTGTGTGTGTGTGTGTGTGTGTGTGTGTGTGTGTGTGTGTGTGTGTGTGTGTGTGTGTGTGTGTGTGTGTGTGTGTGTGTGTGTGTTCTTTATAAAATCCAAAATAGCAGACTAGCGTGGACACCTACCCATATCAAAAAATACGCAGCTCACCAAATACACCTGACTATGCCATGCAAGCAAGTTATGCACGTGCTCATACAGGCAAGAAGGGACATTCTGACAAAAATACATTTCCGACACCGGATTACTCTTTGAACAATGAACAATTAAAGGAATCATCAATTTGTGTTAACACAGTTTCCCTCTCAACCATCCAGAATTTTACCAAAACTAAGACAAACTCGACCCCACATCGCGCAAGTGAGTTGTTCACGTGCACATATCTCAATGAAACCAAAATTACTAGAGGAACAGCTCTCAACTGCTAGCACTAATCCTAACTGTACACATTTTTACCTGACAATTATATATTATAGACTCCTGGAGAAACTTGACACCAGTCATCCTCACAGTTAGTGTATACTTGATCCATCTGAGGAGAGCATTCCAATATCTCCATAGAAACCAAGATCAGCATCTCATGAGCAATACTAAGAATTGTATTACAACCTTTCTCCTCCTGGCAAACATTTCGGCCTACTGGAATCTTAGAGCCAGAAACTCCAATATTATATCTGTCTAAAACAAATATCGACACTTCCTTATGTACTAATCTATTTTCATGAATCCTCTGCTGGGATACTTCAATTGATTAAATTAACCTGGGAATGGTAGAACGATGAAGGTTAAATGGATTAGTATGATGACCCATGGTAGTTCTGGATGATCGGCATACTCCTGCAGTTGAACCAGTTTCGGAATCATCCCCCAGGAACAACTGGCACATCCTCAATAACCTCTGGAACAACTGGGTGAACATAGAATTTTGTCTCTGCTTCAGGTATAACCTTTTCCGATCTAACCTCACCAATTTCATTTGAACCAGATAGAGACAAATCCATAGCCTGATGATTGGATTCGACAGCCACCTGATTTATAGTCCACCCTTCATCCTCATCTGATTCGACCTCATCCCACAACACCCCTGATGAGAAGCAAACCTGACAAATCATCTTGAACTAGTTCCAACTCACCTGAAACTAGTAACACCACCCGATGAACACATTTTCGAAGCTGACGTTTCAAGGTATTGATTTCATATACCGGACCTTCAGGATCCATCCTCTTAACAATGATAAAGGGTGCATCAGACCATCGAGCTTGAATCGTATTTCGACCTTTAATGCCACGATTTCTCAGAAAAACTTTAGTTCCCGGAGGAATATCAAAACTCCCAGCAAATTCATTGAAACATGCTTCCCTTTTATTAGCCTCCTCTTTGGACTTAGTTCGTACTAACCGTAGAATCTCACCTAGGCACTCCTGGTGAGCTACCACCCAATTGTCCAAATCTAAATGACTATCATGTTCACGAGGAACTAACAAATTATCTACTGGTAAATGTGGAACTTGGCCAAATAACAAAACATTATGGAGAATATCCTGTAGACGATGGAGGAGTGACGGTGTGAGCTAAAACCAATTCTCGAAGAAATTTCGGCCACTTACATTTATTTTCAGGAGTCAATGACCTAAGCAAATTATGAAATGTGCGATTCATCCTTTCTGTCTGTCCATTACCCTGTGGCTTATATGGTGTGGGTCTGGTTTTCTTAATTCCGTAAAGGTGACACAACCCTATGATAATAGCCAATTCAAAATTTCTACTCTGATCACTGTGAATGGAAAGAGGACCACCACACATAACGAACCAATGAGTAAACAATGCCTCAGCAACCGTTCATGCCTTCTGGATTTCAGTAGGAATGCACTGGACAAATTTGGTAAAAACATCGGTCATCACTAACACGTTTTCTCTACTGTTGCTTGCCTTTTGCATCAAGGTGAAATCAATAGCCAAGACCTCCAATGGATTCTCAGCCAAGAGATGTTTCATAAAAGGTTTAACCTGCGAACTTGCCTTAGACAGAAAACACCTTTCACAACATTTATAATGTCCTTCCACCTCCAAATACATACCAGGCCAATAACATCATGACTGGAGCAACAACAAAGTTCGTTCTTTATCCTGATGTTCTAGTTACTCATGACAACCTTCCAATACTCTTTTCTTCAGAAACAATAGTAATAAAATCTGTTTAATGACTTTCCCATTTACCTGAATAACCTGGTATAAAACCCCACCATCATTTTGGAATCTGATTCCACTGTTGGACCAATTTCTTTACATTTTTGGATTCTTGATTCAATATTTTCTTTGTCGGACTACCCAAATGCTTGCGGAAATAAATCAATCTGGAAATATCAGGATCCAAACCTTGAAACTTGAAAAAATCATCAGTACTATACATGGGTAACGCGCTAAATAAATTGGTCATTTCGTTGACTAGACAATTATTAAAAGTTAATGCACTTTCACGATGCACATTTATCAATCTGTATCTGATCCCGCTACTCCAAAGGAATAGTAGACAAAATTGTCCCGTTTATATTCACATAACGCTGATACATGGAGACTCTACTTAAAGCATCCGCATTGGCATTAGACTTTCCAGAACGACACTTAACAACGTAGTCAAACTGAGCTAATGGCGCTACCCATCTCATTTCCATCACTCCCAACTTAGCTGTATTGATATAAGCCAATGGATTATTATCAGTATAAATCATAAATTTAGACCCAATTAAATAATCCCTAAATTTCGGTGACAGCCCACTTTAGAGCTAAAAGCTCTAACTTCATGGAACTGTAATTGGCATCATTATGTTCAGGAGGTTTTAAACCCCTACTGGCCTATGCAATAATGACCAATCTTCCCTGATGGATCTGAGAATGTATCGCACCCAACCCATTAAAACTAGCATTGGTTTCTACAAGAAAGGGTTCTGCAAAATCTGGATAGTTCAACAAGGGATCCGACGTCAACATTTCCTTTACTTTGGCAAAGGCAATGTCACATAGAACATCCCACTTTTCCTTAAATGAGCCTGTTTCAACTTGTTGTTTCTTATTTTTCCTCTGACATTCCAATAATGCATTTAAAGGCTTGGCCACATGTGCATAGCATTTGAGGAATCTACGAAAATAAGCGGTTAATGCCAAGAAAGACCATAATTCTGTCTCATTTTTCAAGATTTTCCAATCCCTCTCAGACGAAATTTTCTCAGGATCTGTAGTGATACCATTACTAGAAATAACATGACCTAGATACTTGACCTTCTCTTGGAACAAATGATGCTTCATTTTAAGTCCAAAACTTTCCAATCGTGAAAATGCTAATTCCATCCTTTCAACCATTTCCTCAAAGGATTTACCAAAAACCAAAATATCATCAATGTATACAATTAAAGATAATAGATTTTGCTCACCCAAATAAGCCTGCATCATTCTATAACAAGGAGCTGGAGAGTTACAAATACCCATAGGCATTCTTGTATACTGATAAAGTCCAGAAAACGTTGCACGGTCAGCTGTCTTTGGAATATCTTCTTCTTCGACTGCACATTGCAAAAATCGATGTGCCAAATCAATGGTTGAAAAATATTTGGAACCTTTTAATGCATCCAAAAATTCCTCAACACGTGGAACAGGATGCGCGTCTTTAATGGTCTTTGAATTCAAAAGACGAAAATCTCCACTAATTCTAAGCGTTCCATCTGGCTTCTTAACTAAAGCCACAGCAGACGCATAAGGTAACTTACTAGGTCTAATAATTCCAGCCTTCAATTGGGTATTGACATATTCCTGGACTTGTTGTAATTGATTAGGAGGAATCCAACGATGTGGTGGTCTAATGGGTCTTGAATCTGTTAACTGATTGGCATGTTTAATTACACTGCAATACCCCGGATCCTGATCCCCTTGACTAAACACATAGAAATACTTTTTCAACATAGAGCACAAGCGCTGATGCTGAGATGCAGAAATATTTCCTCCTATCTCTAACTCAGACATGAGCTTATCCAGATCTAAATTGGTGAGACACACCAACTCTGAATAGGACTCTTTGCAATGGGAATTATTTTCTTGAACAATAATATCTCTTCTTAACAACCCAATCCTTTGACCTCCTTTTAGATAGTCATCTTTATCACTAAAGTTGCCTATTCTAACTGGTGCTAAGCCGTCTTTAACCTGCACTAATGCTGGACTGAGCAAAACTCCCTCAGGTAGATTGTTTCGAACATTAATATGTTCAAACAAAGCATAATATTGTGTAGCTTTAGGATACCTTTTTGCGATACCTGTTATAATTTTAGACGTTCCAACAGGAACATAAATAGGCTGTCTTGTTGCTATTCTAACTTTAGTATCCATTAATTCAAGAGCCTTTCAAGGTAACTCTACAAATAAAAATAAAACTTGTAAGCAAGATTTCTGATCTTGAAAATGGTCTGACACAATATCGGGACTTTCAGTGACTATTTGATGTAAAAATAATCTGAGAACGTTACTTCCAATAACTCTGGGTAGCCTTTCCTTTCTCTTCAAGGTATGTTTGCCTATAGGATTCCTAACTACAAGAAATCCCATGCCAGATAAAATAACACCAGAAATTTCAAAATCTGTCTCAATATATCCAACGAAAGGAAGATCCATGCCATTTGCCACTGAAACCTTAATCAAATCTGTCACATTTGTCAATTCTTTTCCCATGCCTTTCAAATGTAAATCATAAAATGATTCCGTGACAGTAGATAGCTCGGCACCACTATCCAAAAGGTACGGTAAAGCTATATCACCCATATAGACAATACCTACAATAGCATTATCTAATAACTTACTTGGTGTTACCATTCCATTGATACCCACCATTTGGCTCAGAGCTGCAGGTTGCTCTGGTTTAAAGGAGTATTTTTATTATTGCCTTGTTGACTTGGATTATTAACATACTGACTCTGATTATTGATATATTGACCTTGGTCACTGGTATATTGATTTTGATTACTGGTATATTGACCCTGATTATTGGTATCTGGTCCTCAGTTGTTGGAATGCTGACCTCAATTGTCGGTATATTGACCCTGATTATAAGATCGATTATTCTCTGTCCTCTGGGGACAATGAGCAAGTAATATGTCAGTACTACCACACTCATAACATTTACGTGGAGAATCATGATGGGCAGAGGTATTAATTAACCTTGTCTTGTTTACCATTTACAGCTCGCAAGATTGTCTCTACCTTATTGTTAGTAGACTTGTTAACTTCCTCCTGCTGTTGGAATCGTAATTTCAGTGCATCTAATTGTTTCTTTAAAGCTCTTACCTCAGACGTATCCAATGAAACTGGGGACTCACAAACATACACATCCCTACTCCCCTCTGTTCTATGACTCATGCTCTTAACCCTCTTTTCCCACTCGATTGCCCAATCATGAAGATCAAAGAAATCCTCTTCTTTGTATTCTTTGTATTCGGATAGGTGACAATATAATTTGCGTGACAATCCCACATCCATAACTCCCTCAACCAATTGCGACTTCAAACTGGCATCTCGATCTTCAGACTGATTTGAGTCTAGTAATTCTATCTCCTTGAATAAGTTGATAAAATCATGAGAACTCTAAAATGTTTTCTTTGTGACCTTGTTTTATTCGATAGAAAGTTCGGTGTATATTACCAGTTTCATTAAATACCTGTCGCAGAATCTTGAAAATATCATCTGTGGACTTTAATGATGAGTCACGCCCCTCTATCTCCAATTTAGCAATTCCAACTAAATGCTCCCAGATAAAATGATAAGCACTAATTTCTGACAAAGTATGAGATTTCATAAGGCTTGCATGACAGAAATCCACTCATCTAGAGGCATTTGTTTCTGATCCTCGCTGAAACGACCTATCTTTCATTCTGGGGCAAAATACACTACCCAGGATGCTTACCATCATCAATGTCTGATTTCTCCTTAAGCTTAGAATATTCCTGGAATTACTGACTTTCCTTGAAAGACATTTACTACAGAACTGAAAAATTTCGCTTTAATATCTGATTTAGCATGTAGGCCATCGTAAAGACGATAACAATTATAAGATCTTACCACCTTTCTTTGACTTTTACCAAATATCTTCCTGGTGTGAGCATGTACAATAAATTTGTAACAATGCACACTCAAAACTCTTGGTTCAGACAAATTCTCCTGTATTAAATATTCATTGCCTCAATTATTCTGGCATTCAATTCTTCCTGACACACTGACAATTCAAATTCTGTAAACTGAGACTTCTTCAAATAACCCTTGACCTTTTGACACCCTAAGTATTTCTTAAAGGCAAAAGGTCGAATTGTAATGAACCCCAAATATAACTTTGGTCTCACTTCCTGAATTTTTCATTTACAGGTATGGAACAGCTCACACAATTCAGTGGTCCCCAAATCAGAGAGAATAGATTCTATGCCCTGGGAATGGCATTCTCGAGTTATCAAATCATTGATACCCATGCACACTTTCAAATGAATGTCCTCTTCTACAATGGTGTTTTCCTAGCAAACGAGAGGATTTCCTTTTGAATGGATTTAATAGTTGACCCTCTTTTAATTATATAGGCTACCTTAAACCCAGGTTGAGGATAATGATCGAAATTATTCCCTCGAGAATCTGTGACCAAAATGTACCTAGACATCAATGTGCCCTGTGTATGTTTTCAATAATATTAAAAGCATTCCAATCCCTAATGACCTATCCTTTATAGGCTAGCAGGTGAACCATAAGAGAGGAAAATAACTTTCTGCACTAGCTTCCTACAGTATGTGAAGATGCCCATATAAATACAATAATAATAATAAAAATAATAATAATAATAATAATAATAATAATAATAAATACAATAATAATGTTGAGATAATCAAGAGAAAGCACTACAGTCAGGTCTTTCCAAAAAATACCAGAATGAAAAAAATTACAATAAGCTGAAAAATGGCTGACTAACTCTACACATACTAAACATAAGACCCTTATCTTAATTTTCCTCTCTCATTAGACATCTGGGGGAAAAATTCTCAACACTGATAACCATTCTCTAGACACACCTATCCTATATGATAATGCATTAGAATTAGAATAGGGAGCAAAGTAAGGTTAAAAAAGTGGAATTTTATGAACCAGATTTTATCCGTTTAAATCGAATTTTAACACCTAAATCAAGATACCCTATTCATGGGTTCGTTTATAGTTAAGGATGTGGACAGGTGTCAAATTAATGGTGATTAACCTAGCAAAAGAAAGTAAAACAACAACATCATAGCCGGTTCCATATCGAATGTTCCTCTATAACTTTACAATTCACATTAATAATAAGATGACATTTTCTTTACAGCTTACATCTAAATGATAACTAACCCCACATCCTGCTCTTCGATGAAGAGACAATTTAATTTTTCCAATGTAGTGAAAACTACCCCACCATTTTCTTCAAATAAGAGACCTTTTTTTATAATGGTATTCCTAAAGAACAAATAATGTTTACTAATTTAGTTTCAACCTGTGTCCATACAATTCCAAAAAATGAATGTAAAACTGTTGATGAATAATCAAACAGAAAAGTTCATCACTGCAGGTTCAGTTGAGTATCGCTCAAACAGAGATATCAGACGATCTCTAAATATCCATTGCTAAGATTGAATCCTACTTCATCCATATAGTTTTCAACTCAACACCAGACCCAAGATAAACTCGAAAGTCAAAATCACGTCATATCAAGTAGCTCCTCTAATCCAAATCAATCAAATGCTGACTCAATCCAATGCAAAAGACGTCCCAAATCAAATAAACGCCAACTCAATCCCCCATCAGTCTTGGATCACCCTATTCCATATACATCAGGAAATTCACCTCATTTTCGCCACATTTCCTCTACGTCAAGGAATCTTCTGAGGGCAACATCATGTTAAGATGGAATCAAGGATAGGAATGCCCGCATTTGCAGATTCTCCAGGCCACTTCAACTAGCTTCGAAATCAACCTGTACCCAACCTGCTTCACAAGCCAAAATAGTGGTACTCCCATCACATTATAACTACCTACCTCCATCACCAGCTTCAATCTATATAATACCTAGATTTTTAACAAGGCATACCAACCTAAATTGCACCAAAAACAAACCATTTTTAGATCTAATAATGATATTTTTTTTCAAAAAGCAAATTCCTACGTGAGTGTGACTTTGTGTATGTACATACGTGGCTGTGTGCATATGTGAGTGTGAGTTTGTGTACGAACATGCGTGACTGCGTGCATACATGAGCATGATTTTTCTGTACGTACGTACATACGTGACTGCGTGCATATGTGAGTGTGAGTTTGTGTACGTACATACATGGCTGCATGCGTATCTGAGTGTGAGTTTGTGTACATAAATATGTGGCTGCATCCGGACAATATGGACTGGACACGTTGCTGATCGTAAGACCACTAAAGGTTCTAAGGCTACAAAACTGTCTTCAACCAAATAGATTTCATAATATGCAAGACAGCAGCAAAACCCCTACTTCAGTATGCTCATTCCTATGGAGGCGCAGACCTCAATTCTGACCATAAGCCAGTCATTACACGCCTCCATATGAACCAGCTCTACCTAATGTACAAACCCAATACCAGGCAAGAGGGTAGAGTCACCTACAACTTACCCAAGCTCATAAGCGACACTGACACTCAAATGTCATACAAAAAGGCCCTCGGGGAGCAGATACTTAACATCGACGTCAATACCGATCCAAACGAATCCCTAGCCAAAATACTTATATCTATGGAATCATCAGCTACTAGCACCATAGGTGTTCTAAAAACAACAGAACTAGGTATACTGACGACCCTCTCGTAGTAAAACAGTCAGCCGAACAGAAAGCATTACGTCTGCGCACCTATCAAAGTGGGCAAAGTGAAGATCGCACCAAACTATGCCAGGAACACAATAACATTCTGCGTCACATTAGTGAACGCTTAAAAGATCTTGCTATCCAACAAGCAGACGCCCTAGCAGATGAAATTACTGCCACGGATGACTGCCACAAAATGTTTCGGGCAGCCCGAGCCCTGAGAGTTGCTGACTACACACCACCACCAACTGTACACAACTCTGAAGGACACTTTATCGGGACTGACCAGGGCAAAGCCAAGGCAATTCGAGAATAGTTCAAGGAACAGTTCACTGACCACGATGATGAGCCCTCGCACACATTCACAGGAGATCCCAGGCCATTACCAACACCAATTAATACAGCAGAGGTTGAGAAGGCACTTAAAGCCCTGAAAAATGGACGTGCATATGGACCTGATGGCATGCCCAATGAACTATTCAAATATGCAAGTGACATTATCTCAAAACTGATCACGCACATAATCAATTCAGCTTTTATGCACCACCTTCCCATCGATGCTGTAGGCCAAGGTATCCTTATCGTGCTACCCAAGCCCAAGAAGCCACATGGCTCCCAGCCAATCTGTGGCCCATTGTGCTCCTTAACAGCATACGGAAAATCCTATCCAATGTTACTCTATGTCGCATCCGAGACACAATCGACGACTTCACCAGATCATGTCAAAGTGGCTTCAAATGTGGACGCAGCTGCGCTGACATTGTATGGGCTCAACGCATGCTTGTGTCGGTAGTCATGTCCAAACACTGGGATTTCCACAAAATGGGCATTGACATGTCATGAGCCTTTGACACAATTACACGCTCAAAGATCCTAGATGTACTACGCCAGGCCAGTTGCAATGAAGATGAGCTACGATTAGTGAGACTACTGCTTGCAGACACTAAGATGAGAGTATGAGTTACGTCAGTGAAGTCTGTAGAGTTTGAGACATCAGTCGGCTCCCCACAGGGAGATGGTCTATCCCCTGTGCTCTTCACCTGTTACCTGGCTGCTGCATTGAAATCCATGTGGGAAAACCTCCACAAGACCAAACCCCCTGGTGCCAATACTGGGCATGCCACTAGAGATGGAATATGCCGACGATGTGGACTTTATAGATGAGGAAAAGAAACCTCTAGACGAACTTCTTCCAATAGCGGCAAGCAAACTAAAAATAGGGAATCTCTTTATGAATGAATCCAAAACAGAGTTCACCCACATATACCTATCTACAAAGCATGAAACTAAAGAAATTACGATCCACTCCGTGGCTGCGAACCATGGAGGAAAGGTAAAATCCTGGGCTCACTGCTTTGCATGGGGAACATAGCTTTCCAGTCTTTCTGGAAGCTATGGATTCGTAGATCAAAGATGCCCTTGGTTAAAAGACCACGTTTATACAATGCAACCTGCGTATCCTTGATGATGTATACCTGTAACAGCTGGGCAGCTCGAAAGGTAGCTCTAGGCAAACTTGACGCCTGCCACCACAAACACCTACGCACCATCACTGGGCAACGGTGGCCAGAGAGCATAATTTCCAACGATGCACTATACAAGATGTGTAATACGCCGACGCCGTCTGTAAAAGTCGCCCAGCAAAGATGGTCCATGTTTGGCCATGTGCTAAGGATGCCAGAAGACACACCAGCACAGAGAGCCTTGGAATTCGCCCTACTCGGAGCCAGAAAATACAGAGCCAGGAGAGGACGTCATTGCATACATCTGTTAAGCGTGCTACGAGGCGACCTCAAGAAAGCAGGATTAGGTACATTCAAGTCAAGAATCGACCTGAGGAAGCTAAGGATCTTGGCTGAGGACAAGACACAATGGGAAAAAGCGAAGGAGGACTGATTGCAGCTGTAGGATGTTTCTACTACTACAGCCACAGAATACAGTAATCATACATACATGCATACATGCGTGACTGCGTGCGTACTTGAGTGTGAGATTGTGCACGTACAGTTTGCGTAGGTACACACGTAACTGTGTGTGTATGTGAGTGTGAGTTTGTGTACGTACATATGTGGGATCTCAGAAAAATGTCAAAGCTAGATATCTGCTATGTACAACATCAAAATTCCAGGTAATTCGTGTGGTCGTGAGACGGGTGGATGAAAGCCAGTCCAGTGAAAGAGGATTTATGTCCTCTGGATGGTGGTCTGGTGGTAGAGCACTCGCCTCCGAATTGCCAGGTTCGAACCCCCACTCGGGTAAAAAAAATTGAAAAAGGTAAAATTACATTCCAGATGATGAAAGAGCTAGATACTAGTGCCATTGCGTGGTCAAAGATAGGGTTCATAGAACTAATGCTTGACAATAATAAAAACTACATACTTGCGAGTGCCTAGTGATCTAGCAGGAGGGATCTCAGAAAAATGTAAAAGTTAGATATCTGCTATGTACACCATCATAATTCCATGTAATTCGTGTCATTGTGAGACGGGGGGGGGGGGGGGGGGGGGGGGGGTTGAAAGCCAGTTCGGTGAAAGAGGATTTATGTCCTCTGGATAGTGGTCTGTTGGTAGAGCACTCGGCTCCCAATTGCTAGGCGAAAGTTGTCATAGAATTAATTGTCAGGTTCGAACCCCACTCCTGTCGAAAAAATTGAAAAAGGTAAAATTACATTCCAGATGATGAATGAGCTAGATCATAGTGCCAGTGCATGGGCAAAATCAGGGTTCATAGAACTAATGCTTGACAATGATAAAAACTACATTCGTGACTGTGAGCGTGAGTTTGTGTACGTACATATATGACTGCGTGCATACGTGAGTGTGAGTTTGTGTACGTCCATACGTGGCTGCGTGCGTATGTGAGTGTGAGTTTGTGTAGGTACATACGTGGTTGCGTGGGTACGTGAGTGTGAGTGTGTGTATGTACGTACGTGACTGCGTGTTTACGTGAGTGTGAGTTTGTGTATGTACTTACTTGACTGCGTGCGAACGTGAGTGTGAGTTTGTGAGATCTCAGAAACGTAAAATTAAAAATTTCTGTAATGTACACCATCAATTCCAGTCAATTCTTGTAGTTGTGAGTCGGGTGGTTGAAAGCTGGTCTGGCGAAAGAGGATTGTTGTCCTCTGGATGGTGGGCCAGTTGGTAGAGCACTCGGCTCCCAAACGCTAGGCGGAAGGTGACAGAAAATTGCTATGTTCGAACCCCACTAGGGTCGAAAAGCGTAGAATTACATTCCAGATGATGAATTAGCTACATCCTAGTGCCAATGCGTCGTGAAAGACAGGGTTCATAGAACTAATGCTTGACAATAATAAAAACTACATACTTGCGAGTGCCCAGTGATGTAGCAGGAGAGATCTCAGAAACGTAAAAGTAAAAATATCTGGAATGTACACCATCAATTCCAGTCAATTCGTGTGGTTGTGAGTCGGGCGGTTGAAAGCTGGTCCGGTGAAAGAGGATTATTGTCCTCTGGATGGTGTGCCAGTGGTTAGAGCACTCGGCTCCCAATTGCTCGGTGAAGGTTGGCATAGAATTGCCAGGTTCAAACCTCACTCGTGTCGAAAAAATTGAGAAAGGTAAAATTACATTCCAGATGATGAATGAGCTACATCCTAGTGCCAGTGCGTCGTCAAAGACAGGGTTCATAGACCTAATGCTTGACAATAACAAAAACTACATACTTGCGAGTGGCTAGTGATCAAGCAAGAGGGATCTCAGAAACGTAAAAGTAAAAATATCTGTAATGTACACCATCAATTCCAGTCAATTCGTGTGGTTGTGAGCCGGGTGGTTGAAAGCTGATCCGGTGAAAGAGGATTGTTGTCCTCTGGATGGTGGGCCAGTGGGTGGAGCACTCAGCTCCCAAACGCTAGGCGGAAGGTGCCAGAGAATTGCCAGGTTCGAAAAGCACTCGGGTCGAAAATTGAAAAACGTAAAATTACATTCCAGATGATGAATGAGCTACATCCTAGTGCCAGTGCATCGTCAAAGACAGGGTTCATAGAACTAATGCTTGACAAAAACTACATACTTGCGAGTGGCTAGTGATGTAGCAGGAGGGATCTCAGAAACGGAAAAGTAAAAATATCTGGAATGTGCACCATCAATTCCAGTCAATTCGTGTCGTTGTGAGTCATGTGGTTGAAAGCTGGTCCGGTGAAAGGGGATTATTGTCCTCTGGATGGTGGGTTCGTGTACATGCCTACGTGGCTGCGGGCGTACGTGAGTGTGGGTTTGTGTACGTGCCTATGTGCCTGCGGGTGTACGTGAGTGTGGGTTTGTGTACGTGCCTACGTAGCTGCCTGCGTACGTGAGTGTGAGTTTGTGTACGTACATACGTGGCTGCGTGCGTGCGTGAGTGTGAGTTTGTGTACATACATACGTGGCTGCGCGCGTACGTGAGTGTGAGTTTGTGTACGTACATACGTGGCTGCGGGTGTACGTGAGTGTGAGTTTGTGTACGTACATACGTGGCTGCGTGCGTACGTGAGTGTGAGTTTGTGTACGTACATACGTGGCTGCGTACGTACGTGAGTGTGAGTTTGTGTACATACATACGTGGTTGCGGGCGTACGTGAGTGTGAGTTTGTGTACGTACATACTCCAGCATCAACTTTATTCCTCAAACCCTTAAAATTTGATCAAGAAATTTAATTTTTTTCATAGAAAATGTCCATTTACTTACCAAGAGAATGTGATATTTTTTTTAAATTTACAAATCTGTTCTTTTTTAAATCACTGTGTACATTATCAATCGGATACAAAAGCACCGGAGACACAGCCTGCATCCTCTCAAATATAATCCTATCTTGATCTGCAAATGGACATTTCTCAAGAAGGGAAACTGCAGCAGTCACTTTTGCCCGGCTTGAGCTTAAAGAGTCAATGCAATCTACATTTCATTTGCTTGATTCTATGTTCATAAACTGAAATTTCTGTAAATTCTTTTCACTCAAATGCAAAAGAACGGAGCCATCAAATTTGATGAGCTGGAGCCATTCACTAAATTAAGAAAGCGCAAGCAAAGATCTCTTAAAGATTCACTCGACAGTCCGCATCGAGGAAAGCAAACATCCATGTGTACGTTTGATGTTTAAACACGGTTTGTCGAGTGCAGGTGCTGCTGATGTTGTGCTGCTATTTTGCATAGGGAAGCAGGATATTGTTGGAACTAAGGTTAACTGATTGTCAACTCATTGTACAAGGCATACTCCAAATGTAACAATGGACCTTTCCAGTTTTAGCTATGGCCCGCCCATCTCTAGATAAGCTCCGCCCACACATCGCTCGTGTTGGGATCGATCGATCTCTGAACTCCCTGACTATCAATTTCCAGAAAACTATACAGGTAGGCTGTTGAGTATTTTGAAGCTAATTTGACTGGGTGCTGTCATATTAGCGCCTAGTTAAATTAGTTTCAAAATATTCAACAGCATGTTATTAATTAGTAGAGATATACAATTTGTACAATGTGTCGGACTATTAAGAGTTAAAGACGGGTCACATAGGTCAAGTTCGTCTCCTAACCATAGTTAGCTATAGCTAACTAGACTACCAGTCCAACTTCAAATAGTTAACTAGATAGTCGACTATAGTCAACCGAGCACCCGACCTCGGTTCAGATGGTTAGTGCGATATTTGCGTAAATTTCAAAAAGGCGGACTCCGATCGCTTGCCACGAATAAATACATATAAAAGTGTAAATATTTCACTAAATAGCTTAGGTCTGATGAAATTATGCTTTGCCATTGTATGTCAATGTTCCCAAGCCCATATTCCTTCCCACTTTATTTCATATGGATGCTTTTCAACGTCTTAGCGGACAAAAATAACCCATTTTCGTAGACCATCAAACCAGACGACAGAAAGGGCTAATGGAGACGGGTATCCTGTTCCAAATTTTCGGCAATAGTAATTCAATAGGGAACCGGGTACCAACGAACTATAATCCACTACGATCAAGTTCGACAGGGCATAGAAACTGCGCATGATCAGTAAACCAGCAAACTGACTATAGTTAGCGAGTCGAACTTGACCATAGAATCATTTATGACGCAATGATTATGACGTCATCATTACCCTGCACACAGGCACTCATAGTCATGCAGCGTCGTAATCAAACGCATCCCACGGTTGATGACGTCATAATCAAAATCGTGTAATACTTGTCACCAAACTCGAATACTCCGTCAGTAACTAACATCTGTGTACGAATTATAGGCCTATGTCTTTTGAGAATTTATGATTTAATAAACATTCTGTTGAATGTTTTGAGGCTAGTTTGCCTTTGATCTGTTATTGCCGTGCCCAATCAAGATGCTTTCGAAATATTCAACAGCGTATATGTACAGTTGCCGCTGGATTTAGATTCTAGGAATTCAGGTTTCAAATCATTAAAATTGATGCCGGGTCTTAGCTAAAAATGGGCGAGGCATAGCTTGAAATGGATCCCTTTATTTAAGTTCTTTAATGCCCACAAAATCAATGAATTTATAATCTACGGTCTGCTTATCTTTATATGCAAATAGTCTATCCTAGAAAACAGAATACATGTATTATATATTTATTACTATTATGATGTCATCTGGTTAGCCGTATTGTATTGTATTGTATTGTAGTTTTTACTGTTTTTCTTGTGTATTCGTTTTACAGTATCCTTATATCTGGATTTAGCAATAAAATACTTACTTACGTTACAAACAGAACTCAATATGCTAGAAGCCAAAAGGTGGAGTAAGCAGAAGACCATTTCCTGCACAACTGCGAAATCTATGGCACCCTCAGAGAAAGCATCTGACAAGTCAGGGAAGATAACTCCTAAATGGTATGAACGCTTCGTGCGTAGTGTTACGTCCCTTATTTATGGTGTTTTGTCAGATGCGTTTTCAGACCATGTACCACTCTGTCCGTCATTGGTATACCCGATGTTTTCTTGCAGCACACGCTTATATGTAAGATAGGGGCTAAGCCACAGAAACACTCGCAGATTCTCAGCAAACGTACTATTGAGTCAAGAAATATTCACAGTAGACCTATTAACAGAATCAGTAATTTAGAGTTAGTTCGTGGGCTGAAGCGGCCCGCCATGCACCCTCACCTCGCGAATTGAGAAAACTATTTTTTCTATGAGCTTATGATATCCTCTTTATGAATATGTATGTTAACATGCAAGAAACTGGGACTTACTATGGTATTGGTGGGTTAAAGTAGCCCACAGCCCAGATAACGCTGCTTACTGGGCCGATGCTGGACCAATACCGTGCCCGGTCCGGCATCGGCCCGGCATCGGCCCAGTAAACTGTGTTATCCGGTTATATGCTCGCATGTAGCGACAACAACATCGATAGCTGACCTGCTATACAGTACAGCTCAGAAAGAACGTAACAGGTTTCCAAATTACATAAGATGCACTGTTCTTCTTCTTGTTCGTTGTCTTACACCTGGAGTTCAGCTTTTTTTTTTGTCAGTAGGAAGGGGACACCCATAGGCCCGTATGCTGTGGGTGGGGACGGGTTTGGTTGGTGTAAGTCAGCATGCGCACACGCACATTTTAACTGCCAACTGATTATTCATATTCACCTCCAGAAATTCAGGAAAAGCCATCCGAGAGCATCCAGATTTCAAAATTGTATGTGGGGATTACTTCTACGGTACTGTTTACTGACAATATTGAACACTGTGTAAGAAATGTTCTACTGAATATTTTGGACGTAATTCAAGTGGAAGCTATTAATATGCTAGCAATGGCTTCCAATTAAATCAAGTCCAAAATGTTCAACAGTACCTTTTATTTTGCTTTAGAAAGATCTTAAGCTTTTTCTGGGTTGCACTCTGTGAGGCTAGATTTGACGCACAAAATCTGACTGAAACGCCCAATATAGGTCAGGCTAGTAATGAATCGTCAATGGCTGTTAAAGTCAGCTTTTCGAGTATTTATGAGGCTCAGTTATTAAATATAGAAATACGATCCTAACCGGTTCTGCACCAATGGCGTTAGCGTGTGTTAGTAAAACATCTGCATTTAACAAGGTTGTTTGACAAATATTTAATGAAGGTCGTTCTACTGTACTAGTCCTATTTGCATTTTGAATTTGAGACATACCTAAGGTCGAGCTAAATAATAGACCACCCAAATTTGGAAAATGTAAATGTAGGCCTAATCTATTTCATAAAATTACAGAGAAGTGCTGTCTATAATATTTCCAACACTCACAAACACACACGCGCACTCGCACGCACGCACGAACAAGTTTAGACGAAAGTTTCTATCTAATACGTGATTTTAAAAAGTGCCGTGCGATGCAAATAATTTTCTCTGATTGGCCAGAGTTGTATCCGATTGACATGACACTCGGTATGATTCTAATTATAATCGGTGAGTTCATTTCTTGCTATACCACGCCCATTTCTATTTAACTCCGCTCATTCTTAGACGTTTGGAATCGATTTCAAAATGAATTCGCAGAATCCCAATTGCCAGGTTAGGCTACTATAGGCCTATAGGTAAATTGTTGAATATTTTGAAACTAATTTATCAGGGAGATGCTGCTGTCTGCGGCAGCAACAGCTCCCATTCAAACTGTTTTAAAGATATTCTACAGAATGCATATTAAATCGTACGTTCATCAAAGACGTGCAATTCATACACTTCCGTGACGGCCATCTACAACTTCCGTGATGCACCCTTACAACAACCGTGACGGAATTACGTCATTTTGATTGCGAAATCAGCTAACATGTGACACATTTCACTATGGTGTCAGATACTTGAGTGACACATCTGATCCCTCCACCCAGTCAAATTAGTTTCAAAATATTCAACATCTTACCTGTATAGTTTTCCGGAAATTGATAGTCAGGGAGCTTAGGGATGGATTGATCCCAACACGGACGAAGTGTTGGTGGAGCTTAGCTAGATATGGGCGTGTCATAGCTAAATCTGTATTCCTGCATTAGTGTCATGTTCCGTGGTTCATACCCTCATATTAACCCCGTACCCATCAAATTTGTCCAGGAAAAGCTCAATTTTCTCATAGAAAACATTGATTTGCAAAACAAAAGAAGGTTATTTTTTTAATTTACAGCTGGAATGACTGGCTCGGTTATTGAGCCAGCCATTCCAGTGGTAAGTTTTCAAAAACACGTTTCTCATAGTAATTTCTAAAGACCATTTCAGGGGCTTTTTTGCTGTTTTTTTGGTCGGCTTGCGTGTTAAAAGTGTTGAAAGAAAGTTATAACATACGGTAACTCAGATAAAACACATCTATCCATGTTCATTCCTGTCTTTGCAACTATATAAAATCTGCGACGTAGTCTTTTCTGATAGCTAATTCGAGGCGAATTTGGACATTTTGAGATTAATTCGAGTGTGATCCTTTGTCGAAAAGGACAGCAAGCTCTCCCTGCCAAATTATTTTGAAAATTGGCAACGACTTAGCTGTATGTGCATGTACACGGATTTGCGCATGCTTTTAAATTAGTTAACAAATTCTATGACTGAGATGAAAGAACGCCGAGATTGCGGTTTCATATATAGTTACACCTTGACCTTTAACTGAATAAGATCTCTCCCGACAGGTGCCCGGATTCTCAGAGGAGCTAATTAACCAATGTACAGTCTTTGAGTTATTCGTAAATTCATAGTGCAAGCTGTATTCACTCGAAAATATTTGACCTCCTGACCTTTTTGATAGATGGTTTTATTATTGTATTTAGCCTCTTATTTTCTGTACAATCTGGACATAAAATTATGTTTTACGCGGATTCAGTTCATTTAGTTTATTTGTATTGTGGATGTCACCAAGATCTCCACCGTCAGCTACCTATCTGACTGCTGTAAACCACCAGACCAAAAATGCAATGGGGAATATCTCTTGACCTGGTGAATATTTTGAAAACAATTTGACTGAAAGTTGGTGGTGGCTTAGCCACCAACAACTTTCAGTCAAATTGTTTGCAAAACAGTCAGCATATCGACCTTATAGAGAAATGTAATGGGGAATATCTCCTGAACTGGTGAATATTTTGCAAACAATTTGACTGAAAGTTGGTGGTGGCTTAGTCACCAACAACTTTCAGTCAAATTGTTTGCAAAACAGTCAGCATATCGACCTTATAGAGAAATGTAATGGGGAATATCTCCTGAACTGGTGAATATTTTGCAAACAATTTGACTGAAAGTTGGTGGTGGTTTAGCCACCAATAACTTTCAGTCAAATTGTTTGCAAAATAGTCAGCATATCCACCTTATGGAGAACAAACCGTGTAAGTATCTGTCGTCAAGTATATGCCATCGTAATCAATTACATCACGTGTGGGCTGACATCCCAATCGTACTGGGTATTAATGGCATGTTATAACTCCGTCATCTAAAAATGGGCGAGACATAGCTAGAAATGAGCGGTGCTTATCTAAAAATGGGCGAGACATAGCTAGAAATGAGCGGTGCTTATCTAGAAATGGGCGGGACATAGCTAGAAATGGGCGGTGCTTATCTAGAAATGGGCGAGAGGTAGCTGGAAATGGGCGGGACATAGCTAGAAATGTGCGGGGAATGGTTAGAAATGGGCAGGACATAGGTAGAAATCTATCCCTCTAATAGGCACCATATACGCAGCAGGTGGTGTCCTAATATTTAATGTGACCTGCTATAACATATGAGTTTTTGAGTCAAAAGATGGTGATTCCTTAAATCACATAGTCTCTTAACCTCTCCTGTGACAACTTAACCTGGTAATGGTCAATCCGGCCAAAACGGCTTCTACAGTGATCTTGAGGAATCGCCATTTCCAGGCCAAGAAAATGGGATTGTTTTATTTACCATTGGAATTACACGCTCGATAACGGAGCCGGTCAGATAATTTCTTAAGTGTAGTACTGGCCTGCAAATGGACATTTAAGAATATTTTTCTGAACAGAGTCAGCCACGCGTTGGTTCCAAGAATATAAAAACAATTCACCTTTCCAGAGTATATATCCATCATCTGACCTCGTATGACGTCATAATCAGCTCAGCGCGTGTATGATGACGTCACAATCATTACGTCACAAAGGTTTCCATATAGCCCGTCATCAAATCTCAGAGTCCGACACATTGTATAAATTGTGTCTTTGTAATTCTTTGCTATTTAACAAACATGTTGTTGAATATTTTGTAACTAATTTGACTGGGCGCTGTTGCTGCCTTAGGCAGCAACAGCACCCAGTCAAATTAGTTTCAAAATATTCAACAGCTTACCTATGTAGTTTTTTGAAAATTGATAGTCGGGATGTTCAGAGATCTATCGATATATCGATCTATCGGTCCCAACACGAGCGTGGTGTGGGTGGAGCTTAGCTAGAGGTGGGCGTGGCATAGCTAAAAATGGGCGATTCTCATAGGCAAAAGGCGTAGTAGAAGATATCCAGGTCAAGCAGTAATGCCAAGACCAGCACTTGGACATGTTAAAGTTACCAGTTTTTGCTTTTGGCAGTAATGAACTGCCTAGATACGCAGTTAACTGGACATATTAAAGTATACCTTATGCCACAGCCTAGTAGGCATGTACCAGTCAAAATAAATAATTTTCGTTTTTGGAAGAAATTACCCCTTGCCAAGCAAAGCTGAAACCAAACTGGCCGCCATACTTCTTATAAGACAGCTGACTTCAAATTCTTATTGACTTGGATTTGTTACCAATTTTAAAATGCACTCATCCAATGGTCTTTGAGATATCTGCTTTTCCGTACCCATAGTAAAGAGATATTAGTGCTAGGTCTATGTGAAGCGAGCTTTCTACAACAGGTTTAAGCATAGTGACCTGAAATTCGGTAGAGGTCTAGCACCCTTTGGGCTTTTGGGTCTTCCAAAAGTAAGCGCGCTGGTCTTAATACATAATAGTGATGGGGTCCTTTTGATAATCATCATAGATCATATAACTAAGGCGAGCGAGAATGGTGAAATTTGGCACATGTATAACCGGTGTCAGAGTAGGTAGATGTCCAAAATAAAATCATGGCAGTTCTTTAAAACGTTTAGCGATTACAGAACGGATGCATCTTCAATAGCAGATTGTACAATACATATTGGATTTTCAAAGAAGAATATCTAATCTCTCTCCCAGAAAAATACCAAAAGTACTCGAATTTCGAACCAGCAACCGCCGACTACCGATAGAAGATGGTGGGGGTGTGGTTATTCAGGTAACGTACCCAGACATATAATCTAATTTATACTACCTAAACGCACTGGGCGACGAATTCCACTATACATTTGAATGTCCTGAAATAAAAACAGAGAGAAGAATGTATCTTCCTGAATATTATACAGTTTGCCCAAATTCACCTAAAATGTAACAATAACGGCAAAACAATAACAGCTCTCTGTAAATATATTAACATTATTATAAATACATTTAAAGGAAGACATGAAGGCGTATCACGGCGTAAAGCTTGCAGACCTATTGCTCCCACAAATTTGTGTTCGTCTCAGCGAATGGCGGTGACAGTAGTAGTAATATTAACTATACAGTACATCATACTACTCACCACCGTCATCATCATCATCATCATCATCATCAGCAGCAGCAGCAGCAGCATTATCATCATCACCATCATCATCATCATCAGCATCATCATCATCAGCAGCAGCATTATAATCATCATCATCATCATCATCATCATCATCATCATCAGCAGCAGCAGCAGCAGCAGCATTATAATCATCATCATCATCATCATCATCATCATCAGCAGCAGCAGCAGCAGCAGCATTATAATCATCATCATCATCATCATCATCATCATCAGCAGCAGCAGCAGCAGCATTATAATCATCATCATCATCATCATCATCATCATCATCAGCAGCAGCAGCATTATAATCATCATCATCATCATCATCATCATCGGTTTACGGCCACTACTACTATCATCACTGTTTATTTATGTAAACGTTTTGTCTAGAGACCTCCCTAGTAGAAGAAGAGTCCAGAAGCCAAACTGTTCTAGAAATCTTCAGCACTAAATCGATTACTAGATTGTAGGAGCAGAGATTGTACTAACATTCGGGAGGAAATGTGACATTGTATAGCATCCTTGAAACATTCTTTACTTATAAGTTATCTCTCAAATTTGTTCAAGATTATTTAAATTTTCTCATAGAAAATCTCCATTTGGAGACTGGGATATTCCACCGGAATGACTGACTCGGATATATATATATATATATATATATATATATATATATATATATATATATATATATATATATATATATATATATATATATATATATATATCCATATCGTTTCGTTTGTTTCTCACCAAACTCGTTCAGATAAGTTTATATTTTCTCTAAATGTCGTACTGTCTACGCGCGTGGTCTGACTATATCTGCCATTGCATGGTATCATTGACCATTTCGACAGAAGTCTGGACACTCAACAATCACTTTGATAGATTTTTCTTCCTTTTAAATTTATACAAGCCTGTCCATACGCGGATGTCTGGCCTCATTTTTCTCGAAAAAATACCTGTATTAGTTGATCTTCTTTGCTGTTTCAATCGAACAAACCAGATACAATAAATGCTTGAATATTTTGAAACTGATTTGATTGGGAGCTGTTGTTGCATTCTGAAGCAGCATCTCCTATTCAAATTAACATAAAACATTCAACATATTAGGTTTCCTTTTAAACTGCAAAGCCGCCTCCCAAATGTCCCTCCAAGAATAATGGCTATTACGCTTTCACAGCCGTCTCATTGACGCCTGTTTCAATATTTACATATTATGTAATCTACAAATGCACGGAGCCATGTAGGCCAACATACACTACAACTCAGAAACATGAACACGGATGACGTGTAGGCCAACATACACTACAACTCAGAAACATGAACACGGATGACGTGTAGGCCAACATACAGTACAACTCGGAAACATGAACACGGGTGACATGTGGGCCAACATACAGTACAACATAAAAGACATACAATTTGTTCACGTGACAGACTATTAAGTGTTCATGCCGAGCCGATGCATCTTATTCCTACATGTGACGTAATTGAATAACAGATCGAATCTATCAATTATGTTCAAAATATTCAACAGAACGTGACTAACTAACACGTATCTGTTTTTATTTTGCAACCATGATAATGTATTTATGAGGTGCATTGTAGTTATAGGTTATGCAATGGTGTAATACGGCCCAGATAACGCAGCTTGCTGGGCCGATGCCGGTCCGATATCGTGCCCAGTAAGCTGTGTTATCAAAGGGGGAGGGGGGGGGGGGGTGGGTGGGTGGGGGGGGGGGGTGGGTATGTGTCACGAAGATGAAGTTTCAATTATCATGTATATCGGTGTCTCAGATGAGGAGAGTCTGCCTTTTAACGGTTTATTACTTATCTCAGCCAAAAGACGGCTTCTGGAGTGGTCTTGGGAACTGTCCATTTGCAGAACACATGTTAGATAATAATATTTTTCCAGACTGATTCCTAGGCTAACTGTTCATATTACGTCTAGACGGCCACGTAGAGACACGTCATTTTGTCAACAGCCCAAATAAATATCCAATATGATGGCAGTTCAAACGAGAAAACATGATACTTTGGTATCTTAATAGGGTTAGTTTTTAAATCAGATATATTTATTCAATAGCTTCAAAACATTTTCCAGTATGATCTAATGAGTACTTATACCAAACCCCAGGTAAAACTCTATATGCCAGAGACAATGATCTGTATGAGAATGACGCCATTCCATAGCCATTTACACCTGACTGGTCAAAATTGGTAAAGAAAATAGAGAATTTTGCTTTGTAAATGTCCATTTGCTGCCCAAGCGACGTTTGTGATTGAAAAGGTACCACATACCACTGGTATAGTGATGGTATCCAGTGGTAAATTGTCAAGAATAACGTTCCCTTAGCCTACAGATGCACATTGCTTAAGACCATTGCATACTCCGGTTTAGAACAATGTTCAAGTCGGCAAAGACGCCTTCCCAGCTCTCCTGAAAAATATCAATTTACAGACCAAGAAAGGCATCTTTTAGAAATCGTATCACTGGAATAACTGCAGACATCCACGCGGTTAATTTTCTAAAATATTCTTCTCTTGGGCTGTGCATGGACATTTCATATGAAAGAGAGTTACCAGCTGAAGATACTTTGCTAATTGAACGTAAACCTCAGCAATATAGTCAACGCCGTTACTTGAGACCACATGCTCTGGAAACCTAAACTATGATCTTATTTTAATTAATGACGTGTGATCGAAAGAAACTTATGACGACAAAAAGCTATTTTCCCGCCAACTGCTGTACCTTAGCCCGTTATCCATCATATCAGCCATAAACGGCTTCTGAGGTGGTCTTGAGAAATGTCCATTTGCAGACAAAGAGAAGACAATTTTTTTAAAGATAGGTCCTACCACTGGAATGACTGGCTCGATAACTGAGCCAGTCATTCCAGTGGTAAAATTTCAAAAATAGTCTTCTCTTGGTCTGCAAATGGACATTTTATATAAGAAAATTGAAATTTGCTTAAACAAATTCGAGTGTTAAAGGGTTAATTATCTGATTGAAGCAGGTTCAGACACAAATATATTGTGATAGGGGTGGGTAGGTGGGGTGGAGGTGACGACTTTGTCATACCTCTCTTAAGGCTGCGTCACACCAAACTAGTTCTCAAAACGTCCCACCCCGTCCTCAAAAAATCGTAAAACGGGTTGTGGTCTGCCTAGAACGTGTAACTTTGGCCGGATAATGTCTACAATGCGATCATAGTTAGTTCATAAACAGTTCTCGATACGTCCATCTCGTCTTTATCCCGTCTGCAGTCCGTTTATATCAAGTTCAGATCGGGTAAAATTGCCCGTTCACCTCATGGGGGCACCGTTTCCAAGCAGTCCAAGCCCGTCTGTAGTCAGTTTAAACCCGTTCGTAACTAGTTCTACTTCGTTCTAACTAGTTCGTAACTCGACCACCTCGTTCACAGACAGTTTAACTCGTTCTGACCACGTCCTCATCTCGTCCCTGGTGCGTTCAGAACGTCATTGCAATCACGTCCTGGCCTGACGGCTATAAAAACCCAGCACGTTTCTGCCAGTCCTCATTCTCGTTCGCCGCTTCAAGCTGTGAAGATCAAGTCCACAACAGTTGTGACAACACCATAAATAAGGGTAGTACCTTTATAGAGACATAGTTTTGACGAGCTTTCGCATACAAGTCTGCTTCAACATTCTACTCACCTGATGAAGCACACTTGTGTGCGAAAGCTCGTCAAAGTTCGTCAAAATAAACTAAGTTAGTCTCTAAAGGTACTACCCTTATCTTTTTGTTATTTTAAATAGACTAACGCGGTTACTTTAATTTTTTCCAACAGTTGTGACAAGCCTCGTGACCATCGTTCTGTTTATTGAATCCTTGTGATCATCATGCCTCCAAGGAAGAGTAGAGCCAGACAAACGGGGCGTGTTAAAGCAGCCACTACCCCAAGATCCCCAAGCTCCTGCTCAACTGAAGCCCGTCCAGATCACCCCCAAGTTACTGAGCCTCCTGAGCCCGTCCCTGAGTCTGGAAGTCAAGAGAATGTGGGTGTTTTATCCCCTGCACCCTCTGATGACTCTGCCTCAAAGTCAGAAAGTCACATGTCGGAGGAAGATGGAGGACAGAGTCAGAAGCCCAAGAAGAAGAAAACCAAGACACACACCCATCTTATCATGGATCAACAAGAAGCCATGGTTGACTAGCTCAAGACGCATGAAGTCCTCTACAACAAGAAGCTGGAGGGTTATAAGAACACCAAGAAAAAGGCCTTCCTGTGGCAGAAGCAAGCAGAAATGATGGGTGTGAGCGTTGATGAGCTGAGGATCTGGTATAACAGCCTGAGGACCCGCTACACCAAGCTGAGGAAGAAGAAGTCTGGGGATGGTGCTGTTGAACAATCCGATAGAGACCAGTGGGTGCTTAATAACTTCTCCTTTATGGCCCCATTCACGTATGAAGTGAAGAAAAGGGCACTTGTAAGTGTAAGTACATCTTAAAATTATTACATTAACATTTTATGTAACATGTTCTGTACCGTACATTATTTTTGTTCAGATAGCAGCTTGTAGTAAGATACCATGTACTAAATTTTGGTAAATGTAAAACTAAACTGTATTAGCAACATGTACTTACCATGTTATACTTATGATGTATTCTTATTGTTGCAGCTCAAGTCCAAGTTACTTCCACCGACAGCAGCAGCTACAATTACCGACCCCATAGATGAAGAAGACATCATCTCTCCCTCTGGACAGATGAGAAGTCAAAGGTCTGACAATCAACAACAGTTGAGCTCGAGCACCACAACAGCCGCCACCACCACCTCCAGGTCATCCACACCCAAACCAAGTGACTTCTTCAGCTCAGCCATCAGCGGCAAGATGGACCAATTCATGGAGATGCAGAATCGTCTCATGCAGCAGATGGTCAGACCGAACACAGACCGGATGAAGAAGGTCTTCATTGATTACATTAGAGAGTCTGTCTACGAAATCCACCCAACCTTGTGGGAAGAGATACATAGAGCCATCATGAAGACTGTGCTGATGTATAAAGACAGAGATAGTGAGCTGAAGAGGGACCAACAGCGTACAGCTACAGCTGAACCTTTTAGGTCCTCAGCTGGTTGGCAGCCACCTCCTCACATATGGCCATCAACTGTGCAGAACCCAGTGAGTGTTTGGGTGTCCGCAGAGCCTGCCTGGCTACAACAACAGTTCCCTCAGTACCAGCAATATTGCAGGAAACCAACATTCAAGATGTTAAGAGCTGCAAATTTATCCATGGTGTTGGGCAATGAAGTCAGGAACAGATGTAAACTGTAAAAAATATTGTGCCCAAATGATGAACCAGTGAGGAAACGACCCGTATTTATACCCTACCTTGTCTGATTGTACTGCAGACGGGGTGGACGTTGTAAAAACTGCGTAAGACCGCAATAAACGTACTCAAAACGAGTAGAGCGTACTGAGAACCTACTGCGAACTTTTTGAACTGTGTAGAAACGTGTTGCAAACTTGTTCAGAACTTGTTATTTTGTTTTGATCGTATTTAGACGGAATAACGACGCACTAAGGACGTAATGCGGTCGAGTTGGGTCTGTCTGTGAACGGGATGAACGAGCTACAAACGGACACGGTCGGTGTGCACACATACTGCCAATTGACGCCCGACCGCACCGCGTCATAACACGTCCCCAGTACGATCGAAGTACGGCAATTCCGTTCGTAGTACGTCCATCTCGTTTTAAGTACGTTGTCACTCCGTCTAATTGCAGGACGGGATGGTCGACCGAAAATTTTGAGCAGGCTCAATGTTCTGGAGCAACATTCCAGACCAAACCCGTCCGAGCCCGTCCATGAAGTTCGTAAACAGACCGTAAAAGTTGCTACTACGTCCACTCCGTTTGCACACAGTGTGAGCCCGTTCGGCTACATTTTTCAGAACGTAGTGAGAACGAGTTCGGTGTGATGGGGGCTGTAAGTAACTTATTCTGTTCCTAGACCATCATCGAATTTGAGCATGACAATGTATGACACAATTAGCCGACTAAATAGGCACGGGACGAATTGTTACGTCAAAGTGTTCCGCAAGGGAACGTCTATCAAGTCGGAATAATATAAAATGTGGCCATCTTTATTGTGACGCATTGCCTTATATTAATTAGTATATTAATCTTGATATTGATTGATTGCTTTATTCCACAATAAGCCATAGGTCCTTGAGTTTACATTTAAACATATATATATATATATATATATATATATATATATATATATATATATATATATATATATATATATATATATATATATATATATATATATATATATATATATATATATATATATATATATATATATATATATATATATATATATATATATATATATATATATATAATATATATATATTGACAATTAAATTAGTATGCTATACAAGTATCTAAATGCCTAATCTTATATCTAATACAGTGAATTTCCCTTTAGCGTTATAGTCACAAACCCTTCAACATCATAATAACATTTGTAAAGGTGGGCTTATACAGCTTAAATATGGCTTGGGCATATTATTTATACAGTTTTCACCAATATATAACATATTACCTATGGGGTGAATAATACCAGACACTACAATTCGTAGATCTAATCATGCTAATGTTTTCTAGGAATTTCTACCATATATAGAAACTATGACCGTGTTTGGATTGGACATGTTATTTCATGTCCTTGAAGGAGCTATTTCTTCTTAACCCTGATTATCGATTTCCAGAAAGCTATACAAATGAGCTGCTGGGTATCCTGAGGCTAATTCGACTGGACGCCGGTGCTGCCTAAAAGGAAGCAACAGCGCCCAGTCAAACAAGCCTCAAAACATCCAACAGCATGTCTATTAAATAGCAAAGAATTACAAAGACATATAATTTATACAACGTGTCAGACTCTTTGAGATTTGATGACTGTCTATATGGAACCCTTTGTGACGTAATGATTGTGACGTCATCATACACGCGCTGAACTGATTATGACGTCATACTAGGTCAAATGATGAATGGATACTTTGGAAAGGTGCATTCGTACATGTTAGACTATTAATCGTTTAAGACTGACTATATCGAGGCATTCATGACGTCATCATTCTGACGTCACCTTAGAGATCACGTAGTTGATTATGACGTCATATGATCAAGGGATATACTTGGAAGGGTCCATTTTATCATGTATATATGTATAGATCTTAAAGGTGTATATTCGCAGCAGAATGCCCGAAAACAAAACTGCTAAAACCACATGCTCCTAGAGGCCTAAACTGTGCGCCCAGATGCAATGAAACGAAATAAATCCCAGCACACGATGATTTGACCACGCATTTTAATTAATATTATTTCTTTAAGCTGCCAAATTGAATTAGAGGCACGAGTCTCCCATTCAAATTCGCAACTAACATTACGAAATTAATTTTTATGGAATGAAATCATCAGGCGCCATAACTCACCCCACCCCACTACATCGAGGCACACAATCCAAGCCCCCAAAAGCACATAATCTCAACAATTCTATTCTCAGCATTCTGGCGCGAGCATGCACCTTTAATTACTGTAAGTTGTATTGATTGTCTCGCGTAATTTATTTTGATTTGCCTAAACACACAAAAATGTAAATAAATATCATATCATATCATATCTATCAACTGTACGAATTGTTTGTCTATTCTATTTAATAAACATTCTCTAGAGTATTTTGAAATAAAGGCATAGACAGCAACAGCACCCAGTCAAATTAGTTTCAAAATAGTCAACAACATGCTTGTATATTTACCTTGAAATTGGGATTCTGGGAATTCCTGAACTTATTCTGAGACACAGAAAAAGTTTGGGGATCTTAGCTGGAAATGGGTGAAGCGTAACTAAAAATGGACAACTCCCCATTATCGCGCAGATGTGTATTCCCGAACTGGCACCTGTTCCAGATAATTAAAACAAATGTTTATTTGGCAGCAATGACTTTATGACTTTATTTGGCAACATCCGCAGCCACAAAAGGTCATACATTTCCTCAATGCAACTCCCATAGAATCGCCGCCAGCTGCGATCTAGTGATGTGTAGTTCCTCACACCCACCATACCCACACACACCCAGCCCACACACCACTATCCTCACCACCCCCCCCCCCCCCCACACACACACAGACACACACACACACACACACACACACACACACACACACACACACACACACACACACACACACACACACATACACACACACACACACACCACTATGCCCACCCCACACACCACCACCACTATCCCCATCCCACCCACACCACTATCCCCATCCCACCGACACACACCACTATCCCCACCCACCCAAACTCCACACACCACTATCCCCACGCTACACACTACTATCGCCACCCCACCTCCACACACCACTATCCCCACGCCACCCACACACACCACTATCCTCTGCCCCAACCGCGCACACCACTATCCCCACCCTACCCTACACACCACTATCCCCATCCCACCCCACCCAGACACACCACTATCCCCTCCCCACCCACACACACCACTATTCACACTCCACCCACACATACACCACTATCCTAACCCCACCCCACACACAACTATCCCCACTCCAACTACACATACCACTATCCTCAGGCCCACATCCACCCACCACTATCCCCACTCCACCTCACACACCACTATCCCCACTCCACCTCACACACCACTATCCCCACTCCACCTCACACACCACTATCCCCACTCCACCCGACACACCACTATCCCCACTCCACCTCACACACCACTATCCCCACTCCACCTCACACACCACTATCCCCACTCCACCCGACACACCACTATCCCCACTCCACCCGACACACCACTATCCCCACTCCAACTACACATACCACTATCCCCACTCCACCTCACACACCACTATCCCCACTCCACCTCACACACCACTATCCCCACTCCACCTCACACACCACTATCCCCACTCCACCTCACACACCACTATCCCCACTCCACCTCACACACCACTATCCCCACTCCACCTCACACACCACTATCCCCACTCCACCCGACACACCACTATCCCCACTCCACCTCACACACCACTATCCCCACTCCACCCGACACACCACTATCCCCACTCCACCCGACACACCACTATCCCCACTCCACCCGACACACCACTATCCCCACTCCACCCGACACACCACTATCCCCACTCCACCCGACACACCACTATCCCCACTCCACCTCACACACCACTATCCCCACTCCACCTCACACACCACTATCCCCACTCCACCCGACACACCACTATCCCCACTCCACCCGACACACCACTATCCCCACTCCAACTACACATACCACTATCCCCACTCCAACTACACATACCACTATCCTCAGGCCCACATCCACACACCACTATCCCCACTCCACCCCACATACCACTATTCCCAACCCACCTCCTAGCACCACTATCCCCAGCCCACACCACAGATCACTATTTCCCACTACACCCACACACACCACTATCCCCACCCCACCCACAAACGCCACTAACCCAACCCCACCCCCACCAACCACTATTCCCAGCACAATCCCATCCACCACTATCCCCAGCCCATGCCCACCCCACCACCCACACTCACCACTATCACCACCCCACAAACACACACACACACCATTATCCCCCCACCACCACACACCACCATCTCCACTCCACCCACACACGCCACTATCTCATCCCACCTCACACACCACCATCCCCACCCCACCTCCACACACCACTATCCCCCCACACCACGATCGCCACCCCAACCATACACACCACTATCCCCACCCGACTCACCCACACACCACTACCGCCCCCACCACAAACACCACTATCGCCACCCACGCCACCCCCACACCACTATCCCCACCTTACCTTCACACACCACTATCACCAATCCACCCCCACACACACCACTATCCCGGCCCACCCCACACACCACTATCACCACCCCACCCCACACAGCACTATCACCACCACACCCCACACACCACAATCCCCACCCCACCTACACACAGCACTATCCTCAGCCCCACCTCCACCCAGCACTATCCCCACTCCACTCACACACACCACTATCCCCATCCCACCCCACACCCACCCCACTATCCCCACCCAAACTCCACACACCACTATCCCCACCCAACACACTACTATCGCCACCCCACCCACACACACCACTATTCTCACTCCACCCCTCTCCCCCACTCCACTATCCCCACCCACACTCACACACCACTATACCCACCCCAACCCACACACAACTATCCCCACCCCACCCACACACCACTATCCCTACTCCACCTACACACACCACTATCTGCACCCCACCTACATACACACCACTATCCCCCCCACCCCACCTCCACACACCACTATCCCCACCCACCCTACAGACACCTATCTCTACCACACCCCGACACACAACTATCCCTACCCCACATGCACACCCCACTATCCCCCACCCCACCCACATACACCACTATCCCCACACCACCCACACACACCACTATCCCCACCCCACCCCACACACCACTATCCTCACCCCCCCCCCCTCCACACACGACTATCCCCACCCCACCCCACAAACAACTATCTGCACCCCACCCGACACACCACTATCCCTTTCCCACCTCCACACACCACTATCCCCTACCCCACCCACACACAGCACTATCCCCACCCCACCCACACACACCCCTATCCCCAACCAACACACACACACACCACCATCCCCCACATCCACACACCACTGTCCTCATCCCCCCACCCCCACCCCCACTATCCCTACCCCATCTCCACACACCACTATCCCCACCCCACCTCCATACACCACTATCCTCAACGCCATCTCCACACAGCACTATCCCTCCACACACCACTATTCCCCACCCCACCCACACACCCCGCCATCCCTACCCCACCCCGACACACCACTATCCCTACCCCACCTCCACACACCACTATCCCCACCCCAACCCCACACACCACTATCCCCACCCGACCCCCACACACACACCACTATCACCACCCCACCCCACACACCACTATCCACACCCAGCCCAACACACCACTATCCCCACCCCACCTCCACACACCAATATCCCAACCCCACCCACACATACCACTACCCCCCCCCCCACTATCCCCATCTAACCCCACATACACCACTATCCCCGCCCCACCCCATACAGCACTATCCCACCCACCCCCACACACCACTATCCCCAACCCACCTCCACACACCACTATCTCCACCCCACCCACACACACCACTATCCCCACCCCAGCCATCCACACCACTATCCTCAGCCACACCCCCACACACCACTTCCCCACCACCCCACCCCCACCAACACACACCATTATCCCAATCCCACCCACACATCACTATCCTCAGCCCCACCCCACTCACCACTATCCCAACCCCACACACACACCACTATCTCCACCCCACCCACGCACACCGCTATTCCCACCCCACCTCCCACCCCACCTCCCACCCCACCCAGGCACTAATGGAGGGATCCATTTCTAGCTAAGCTCCGCCCAGCTTTTGCATGCCTTGGAATTTATTTGACGTTTTGAAACAGGAATTCCCATAAGCTGATTGTGCCAGACAAATTCGATTCAAAATAGTCAACATAATGTTTATCAAATTGTAAATTCATCAAAGACATACACCATTCCCGGAAGCCAGCACCAATCTTCATCATGCTCTGTCTATGATTACTCAGTTGTTGATTTAATAATTACCATTGTTCATCTATTTACGATTTCATACGGCTTTAGAAGCTTCTATAAGCGCCATAATAAGATGTATCATAGAACCACAGATTGACTTTATTTGGCTTTGGTTGATTATTTGTTGACTCCGTTGGTATTCAAGGGCTTTTTGTCTTGGTACGTGAGACGGGAGTGGGTTCACCTGTTATATACGTTTATATATGGACTAACCCTTCACCAATGCTACTCACAGGAACACTCACCACATGACTAATTACCAATCCATATATTTCACCAAACAACCCATGTCACTAAGTCGATAATTCGATCGCCTAACCGACCAACCAACCGACTGACTGACAGACTGACTGACCAACCAATCGATCCCTGTACTCTCTGAATCTCATTTTCCAGAAGTTTTTACAGGTAAACTGTTGAAAATTTTGAAACTAATTTGACTAGTTGCTATCCTGTCAAAATCATTTCAAAACATTCAACAGCGTGTTTATTAATTAGTAACGCTGAATTTAAAGGTAACTACACCAGGTAATCTGTAGAACATGAGTAGAAATGCATTTCATTATTCATGTTTACTCAGCTCTGGGTTTATAAAACACTGTGGTCGGTCGTATGGTTTGGACATTATCAGAATATTAGAAGTAAGAACTTTGGATTTTATTGACGGAATATTGGGCTGAAGAAACTTTGGTTTTGAATGCTGGAATATTTGTCTGTAGCAACATTGGACCGTCGAACATTACGTTTAATTGTAGGAATAGAGTGTCGTTTATCAATCTGACTGCCGGCACATTGTGTTTAATTGCAAGAACATATTGAACGCGAGGCTGCAGCTGAATTGTATAAAACCAGTGCCACATTGGGATCTCTCTTTTACTCTTGGTAGACAAAGAGGCAACACTTGTTCCAACTAGTTTTTCATTTAGGCATATTTGTAAGTTGATGATAAAATAATGTTGTCATTGTCCTCTTTGATATTCACTTTCAGGCAAGGGATACAGCTAGGTTCTGACACTTCATCTACGCGTAAAGCATCTGTTCATCCAATGACCCTTAAGTTCCACGCAGTATAGACCAGGCTTCTGTGATTATTGCTTTTGAGTGATCACAATCGATTAGCTAAGAATAATCCTGATTACTCGATTAATCAACTTGGGCAAAAGTTACCCAGATATAACAACAAAGGCATATCAATGACGAAAGCTGCAATGATGTTTAGACATGCCCATTTGCAGGCCAAGAGAATACTATTTTTTTAATGTATCACTGGACTGTCTGGCTCGATGCTCGAGCCTGTCATTTCAGTGATGCATTTAAAAATAGGATTCTCCTGACTTGCAGATGCGCATACATTCAATGAGTAAACTGGTAATTTTTGTTACCATACCCCAAGCTCATATACATGGTTAATTTTCTGGTTCTCTTTGACTTTCATAATCGAAGCAGCAGACTATGACTCACAACTGACACACACGTGGGTTGGTTGGGTTTTTTTGGGTTTTTGCGAGGTCACAGATCATCCCATAATGCACTTTGGTGGGTAAGAAGTCAGTGAATCCCAAGCTTGCCCATGATAAATGAATTGGGGAAACCTAGTCATAGACCTGTCATACTAAATTGGAGTGCTTAAGGATGCCTGGAATCAGGGTTTGATGAAGCACCGGTAATCAAAATATGAATGTTATTCTAAGCTACTCGAATATTCGTCATCTTAATGCGGATAGTACCTGATTGATCTGATAAATATTGCGCCATGAGAAATTCCATAATATGATTTGATTGGTCAATATTAGGTGTAGCCAATCAAATGCAAGGAATAATCATCATAATAAGTAATCATAGGCATGTGCATGTGCTTGCTTAATTATATATATATATATATATAAGACACTTACACAGTGTTTAGCTCAACTCTCGCCCAACTGATGTTCCTAAGATTAGTTGCTATTGTAATAAGAGATATCTTAGTACCAAATTGTTACAGTTATTAAATTGCCAGTATTAGTTTAGTCAATTAAAGAAGTTAATCTGTGAATATGTATCAAGTGATTCTTCAGGTTACTGAGTTGTTTTACAAGTTTAATAGATCTATATTTGTTAAATGTTACAATCAGACGCGTTAGTCTTTGAGTAGGATATTATTAATCTGTGTAGAGAGAAAGGCAACCTTTCTCTGTAATCCGAATCTTCAAGTCATCAGGCCCAGTCTTGACCAGTCGATCCCAGACCCCGTCCAACATTTTACCTAAGTGGTATCCAATATCTTCAATGCGGTCTTTTATGAACGTACGCCGACAATGGTCAATCCTGTCAAAATGGCATCTACAGTGATCTGGAGGAGTGACCATTTCCAGGCCAAGAAAATGGCATTTTTTATTTACCATTGGAATCACTGGCTAATTAACCGAGCCACATTCGATTGGTAAATTTTCAAATGTAGTATTGGCCTTCAAATGGACATTTATTAATCAAGTATTTTACTCTTCCTGAACAAAGAGTGCCAGCTACAAGTTGGTTCCAGAAAATATACAAAGCCATTCTCATAGGCAAAGGGCATATAAGAAGATGCTTAGGTAACACAGTAATGGCAAGACGAGCCCGTGATGATGTTAAACCTACCGTAAGTCACAGCGTGATATGCAGGTAGCCATCAAAACCATTAGTATTCGTTTTTGGCAGAAATCATGCCTTGCCACGAAAACATGAAATCAAAATGGCCGCCGCACTTGTTACAATACAGCCGACTTCTAATTCTTCTATTGACTTGGATTTGTTATCAATTTTAATTTTCACCCATCCAATGGGTTTCGAGAAATCCGATTTTCCGTCACCATAGTAGATATATATTACTGGTATGCATATGTGAAACGAACTTTCTCCAACAGGTTTAAGCGTAATGGCCTGAAACTTGGTAGAGGTCTAGCACCCATTGTTGTTTTCGGTCTTCCAAAAGTGAGGGCGCTGGTCCTAATACACAATCGTAATTGGACATATTTGGCAATCACCATAAGTCACATTTCTAGGGCGAGCGAGAATGGTGATATTTGTCACATGCATAGCCGGTGTAAGACTGAGTAGATGTCGAAAATATAATCATAGATGTTCTTAAAGCGTTTTAACGATTACAGAAAGGGTAATTTTTATCTACTTGTGCGATTCAATAATAGACGGGCAATCCTGAGCCTAGCAAAGGCTACTATATACGGTGCGACTAGCACAACCTCCCCACCCACCCCACCCATATATAGAATTATTGTTTCCTTTGTTTCTTACCAAATCAGTTCACATTAAGATTATATTTTCTATTAAATTCCTACTGGCTACAAGCGTGGTCTGGTTACACGATGATATATCTGCGATTGCGTGGCTTCATTGACCATTTCAACAGAAGTCTGGACAGTCCACTATCATTTTGCTAAAGCCATAGACCAGCCTGACCAGGTGCGAACTTGATTGGTGAACCTAATTTTTCTCGAAGAAACACCTATAGTAGTTGATCATATTTGCTGTTTCAATCGAATAAATCAGATACAACAAATACTTGAATATTTTGAAACTAATTTGACTGGGAGCTGCTGCTGCATTCAGCAGCAGCATCTCCCATTCCAATTAGTTTTAAAACATTCAACATATTCAGCTTTCTTTTTAAATTGTAATGTCCTCACCCAACTGTCGCTCCAAGCACAACGGCTATAAAACTATCTCTACCGCCTCAATGAGGGCTGTTTCAATATTTACATATTATGTAATATACAATTGACGTAATATCCATGATCTTCGGGTCCTCAGAATATTGTAGAGCTATTTAGATGCACGAAAATGTCTCAATAAGGAACATGAACCCGGATGACAGTATGGCCAACATACAGTACAACTCAGTGATAACTAATGTTTCCAAAACTAGATAAAACGTACAGTTAAATATTGTGAACCTGACTGGATGGGAAGACATTGCTGTCTCTGGCGGCAATGTCCTCCAATTCAATAGAGGGTTCCGCACCAATTTCTAGATACGCACTGCCCATGCTTTGGACGTTTTGGGGTCGATTCATATACTTTGAATACTGAATTACCATCCCAATGTCCCAATTCACCTTTCCAGAGTACCCACCCATCATATCACGTCATAATGAACTGCGTGATGTGTACAATGACATCATAATGAATGACGTCGATAAGTACGTCAAGAACGCATATTTGATGACGGTCTATGCGTTGTTGCACAGATTGTTTGCTTTTACCATTTAATAAATATTCTGTTGAATATTTTGAAACTAATTTGACTGGGTGCTGTTGCTGGCATAGACAGCAACAGCACCCAGTCAAATTAGTTACAAAATATTCAACAGCTTCCCTGTATAGTTTTCAAGAAGTTGATAGCTAGGGCATTTGGGGATCGATCAATCCCAACACGGCGAGGTGTGTGTGGAGCTTAGCTAGTGATGGGCGGGGCATAGCTAAAACTGGAAAGGTCCATTACTCTCCCAATGTCCCAATTCCAAGCTAACTATACAGGTAACCTGTTAGATATTTTGAAACCAATTTGACTGGGTGCTGGTACTTCATATGGCAGCAACAGTGCCCTGTCAAATTAGCTTCAAAATATTACACAGCATGGTAATTAAATATGAAAGCTATACAATTCGTAATGGACTATTAAATGTTCATGATGAACCAATATATGTCATTCATTACGCATTTTGATTGTGATGTCAGCCTACATGTGACGTAACTAAATAACAGATCGGCAGAACCGTGACCAACTAAAATGTATTTGGTTTTACTGGTTTTATTTTGTGAACATTCTATTGCATTTATGAGCTGCATTGTAGTTTATGTAGATTATGCAATGGTGTAATATGAGTACGTGTCACGAAGATGAAGTTTCAATTATCACGTGTATCGGTCTCAGATGAGGAGAGTTTGTCTTTTAACACTTTAACACTCATATCAGCCAGAAAACGCCTTCTGCAGTGTTCTTGGGAAATGTCCATTTGCAGAATAATAACCGAGCCAGTCAGTCCAATGGCAAATTTTCAAAAATAGTCTTCTCTTGGTTTGCAAATGGACATTTTCTATGATAAAATTGAAATTTGCCTTTAAAAATTTGAGGGTTAAAGCGTTAAATATATATTTTAGCACGGTGAACACATATTAGATAATTATATTATCCAGACGGATTTCTGCCCATTAAGTAGCCCCTAGGCCACTGTTCATATTTCGTCTAGACAGCCACATAGAGACGCGTATCATTTTGTCAACAGCCCAAATAAATATCCAATATGATGGCAGTTCAAACGAGAAAGCATGATACTTTGGTATCTTAATAGGGTTAGTTTTTAATTCAGATATAATTTATTCCATAGCTTCAAAACATTGTCCAGTATGATCTAATGAGTACTTATACCAAACCCCAGGTAAAACTCTATATGCCAGAGACACGGATCTGTATGAGAATGACGCCATTCCATAGCCCTTTACACCTGACTGGTCAAAATTGGTAAAGAAAATAGAGAATTTTGCTTTGTAAATGTCCATTTGCTGCCCAAGCGACGTTTGTGATTGAAAAGGTTCCACTTACCACTGGTATGACTGCCTTTGGTATCCAGTGGTAAATTGTCAAGAATAACTTTCCCTTGGCCTACAGATGCACACTGCTTAAGACCATTGCATACTCCGGTTTAGAACAATGTTTAAGTCGGCGAAGGCGCCTTCCACAGCTCTCCTGAGAAATATCAATTTACAGACCAAGAAAGGCATCTTTTAGAAATCGTATCACTGGAATAACTGCAGACATTCACGCGGTTAATTTTCTAAAATATTCTTCTCTTTGGCTGTGCATGGACATTTCATATGAAAGAGAGTTACCAGCTGAAGATACTTTGCTAATTGAACGTAAACCTCAGCAATATAGTCAACGCCGTTACTTGAGACCACATGCTCTGTAAACCTAAGCTATGATCTTATTTTCATTAATGACGTGTGATCAAAAGAAACTTATGACGACAAAAAGCTATTTCCCGCCAACTGCTGTACCGTAGCCCGTTAAGCCTCATATCAGCCATAAACGACTTCTGAGGTGGTCTTGAGAAATGTCCATTTGCATACAAAGATAAGAATATTTTTTTGAAAATTTACCACTGGAATGACTGGCTCGGGTCGCGAGCCAGTCATTCCAGTGGTAAATTTTCAAAAATAGTCTTCTCTTGGTCTGCAAATGGACATTTTATATGAGAAAATTTAAATTTGTTTGAACAAATTCGAGTGTTAAAGGGTTAATTAGCTGATTGAAGCAGGTTCAGACACAAATATATTGTGATAGGGGTGGGTAGGTGGGGTTGAGGTGACGACTTTGTCACACCTTTCTTAAGTAACTTATTCTGTTCCTAAGCCATCATCGAATTTGAGCACGACAATTTATGACACAATTAGCCTACTAAATAGGCAGGGGACGAATTGTTACGTCAAAGTGTTCCCCAAGGGAACATCCATCAAGTCGGAATAATACCAAATCTTTATTGTGACGCATTGTCTTATATTAAACAGTATACTAATCTTCATATTAATATACGCATATTGAGTCACCAGCTCGGTCGCTATTCCCTCAATGGAGTGGTCTGATCTACCGCTCAAGCACACGACGTCATAATGAATTACGTCACAGATATGCTGGACTCACAATCATAATGGATAATGAATGACGTATCTAACGCCGTCGTGAATATTCTCTTGAAATAAAGGCATAGGCAGCAACAGAACCCAGTCAAATTAGTTTCAAAATAGTCAGCAACTTGTATAATTACCTTGAAATTAGGATTATAGGAATTCCGGATTCGGGGTACATATAATTGATTCCAAGACGCGGGGGAAAATGGACGGCGCTTAGCTAGAATGGATTCCCCCTATTACGTATAAATCACAAATCACCTAAAGCATAGCTCTCGCACATAGATGTGTATTCCTGAATTGGAACCTTTTCCAGATAATTAGAACAAACGTTTCTATGGCAGCAATGACTTTATTTGGCAACATCAGCAGCCACAAAAGGCCATAAATCTCTTCAACGCAACTCTCATATAGAATCGCCAACAGCTGCGTTCTAGTGATGTGTAGTTTCCCCCCACCCCCACCCCACCATACCCCCACCCACACACCACTATATCCACCCCCACCCACACACACCACTATCACCACCCCACCTCCCACCCCATCTCCCACCCCACTTCCCACTCCATCCAGCCAATGGAAGTATCCTTTTCTAGCTAAGCTCCGCCCAGCTTTTGCACGCCTCGGAATTTATTTGACGTTTTGAAACAGGAATTCCCATAAGCTGATTGTGTCAGACAAATTCGTTTCAAAATATTCAACATAATGTTTATCAAATTGTAAATTCATCAAAGACATGTAAGTCGCACAATTCGTGACAGAATTTTCGATTTTCATGACCAAGCTATCCAACATTTAGATTGTGATTGTTAATGTATGACAAATTTGATTATGACGCCAGACAGTTGAGTGACAGATCTGATCCATCCATTGGATAATGTTCACTGAGGGAGCTGTCACGACATTGTCTATGCGGTGCCCTGGTCGACTATTACCTCTGATTGTGTTCATATTAGTGGCACTTTCAGAATATTTGAAGTTTATTGGATCTCTGCATAGAGAGCTAAATAAGGACGATGTTTTGGAAGCATTAAATTCGACAAGCCACGTGATTGTGCAGTGGGTCAGAGATCGTGGTCGACAGTTGTAGTGTAGGCTTCTTGGTTATTAGACATGCCAAGAGGCACGTATCGTCAATAAATAGTCTGTTATTTGGTGCGTCATTGGGCATGTCGTTAATAACTACTACGTTGGCGCGTGACCATGTATAACTACTCGCTGGTAGAGATCATGGAGGTAACTTTCAAACCATTTAAGTAGATTTCCAGATATACCAAATTGTTTGAGCCTCTGGAAAGTGTCACGATTCCACACTCGGTAAAACGCTTTAGAAATGTCAGAAGATAAGAACAATACTTCTTTTTCGTCATCTAAGGCTTTGGCGATGTCGGTGTGAAGCGTTATTGCTAAGTAGTGATGTTATCGCTAATGTGGTTATAAATGTAGTTTAAAAACATTTCTTTCCCTGCCTTTATTATGGCAACTCATATACCGGGTGATAGTTTGAGCATGAGTCTTTTTCCACATTTTTTTTTAATAGTCACTTTTCCAGGAGGTGGGAGATTTTGAATGGATGAGTGACTAATTAAAAAAATGTGCTGGAATAGGAGCTAGAACTTCTTCACTCATAACCAAAAGTTTAGTGCTTAGTTTGTCGGGACCAATAGTTTTTAGGCTTCCAGCTTAAAAAGTATATCTAGAATGTCTGGATTCATTATAGCGATCATATTAAAACGTGTTTGCTTATAAAGAGATAGAGGTGTTAAGTTCATCCATCAATTGACCTTTCCAGTTTTGGCTATTCCCCGCCCATCTCTATGTAAGGTCCACCCACACCTCGTCCGTGTTGGGATCGATCGATCTCTGAAATCCCTGACTATCAAATTCCAGAAAATATACAGGTAAGCTGTTAAATATGTTGTAACTAATTTCATGGCATATGGCAGCTAAAGCGTCCAGTCAAATTAGTTTCAAAATATTCATCTGAATATCTATTAAATTGTAAAGACATACAATTCGTACAACGCTGATGTTCATTTAAACAACACAATGGGTGGAACTTAGCTAGAAAATGACGGAGCATCGATAGTAATGCATCATCTGTTATTAGGTAGCCATGGATGACAGTGTAGGCTGGAGAGTCAGTCCAACGCCGTCTTTGCCGTAACGGGTGTGTGATTGAATATAGTCTACACTTGTTTTACAATAGACCAATCATATAACGCAACAATCAACTACGTCACGTGTAGGCTGACGTCATTACCAATTACGTCATGAATCACGCGATTTAGTCCGTCATAAACGCTTAATAGTCCGTCAAGTTGTACGAATTGTATGCATTTACTATTTAATAAACATGCTGTTGAATATTTTGAAACTAATTTAACTTGGTGACGTGGCTGTCATAGAAAGCAATAGCACAAAACAAATTAGATTCAAAATATTCAGCAGCTTACCTGTATTACTGTCTGGTAATTAAGATTCAGGGAGTTCTGGGATCGATCGATCCCATTGCTGGCAAAGCTTGGGTGGAGCTTATGAATATGTTGAAAATAATTTGACTTGGTGCCTATGGCAGCAACCGCGCCCAGTCAAATTAGTTCCAAAATATCCAACAGAATCTTTATTAAATAGTAACAAAGCAACAAACAATTGATGAATCAAGGCTATCAATCAATCATATGACGTCATAATCAACTATGTCACATGTCATAATCAACTACGTCGCATGCAGCCCGTCAAGTTGTACGAATTGTAAGTCTTTACTATTTAATAAACATGCTGTTGAATATTTTGAAACAAATTTGACTGGGCGCTGTTGCAGCCAAAATATTCAACGGCTTACCTGTATCATTTTCTGCTAACTGAGATTCAGAGTTCGATCGATCCCAACACGGGCAAAGCGTAGGTAGATCTTAGCTAGAAATGGGCGGCGCATAGCTGAAACTGAATTCATCCATGAATTCTATCACTTCACAATGCCGTAACCACAGCTTGATTGAATTGTCTTAAAACTTATCAATTTCCCACATTTACTTTTTGGAACAGAGAAATGCGGTTTCTTTCATGGAACCGTCATCTTACGTCACCCAGCCTTATCATATGGCAACATTCTTAAAATAAGTGACCGGCTGTCTTTAGTGGCCATTCTTTTCTAGGCCAGGAATGACTGGCATAGTCATAATGTACTGTACAATCTAGATTACATGTCGGAGTACATTCTGTGTGTGTTTTGTTTTATAATACGCCTACAATTGAACTGTTCCGTTAGACAGTAGACTGCTTCAAACTCAAACACATGACTATGTGTTTTGTAGTTCATAGCTAGATACATCATAGCCATGTATGTGTCTTCTGCGCCCATGACCACTGAAGTAGAGACTTGGGCAGTGTATTTTACCTGTAGTAGCATGCATGTGTCTGCCTCATCTTGTCTACTTTGCAAATCGTATACATCGATGCAAAAGTGTTTTGTCATGTTGAAGCATTTGTTTTTCATGCATCACCGTGTTTTGAAACTGCATGTAGTTGTGCGTTTTCTAGTCTTCTATGAGGGGTACGATGCTGTTAATTTTGCTTACATTGCTGATATTGCAAGAAGATTCCTCCATTTTTCAATCTCCAGCCATATTATTATTGAAGAGAAAGCATACAAGGAGACCTACCTGCTCCTCAACTCACATCCACTTCGGTATCTACCATTGTAAGCATCAAAGACTACTGAAAGCTATCTAAATGTCATGTTTTCACCATCTAGTTTTTATACCACATACATTCTACCAATGTTGTAAGCTGATGGCCGAGGAACTTACTGCACTGAAGAAGCATCCATCACGAAATGGCATGCAAAAGCCGTGTTTTTGGTTCCTTTCAATGTCCCATCACAGTGGCCATGGAAGCGGACCAAGAATGTGACCTAGGACCTTACATTTATTCTGCTGGCAATTATCAAAATCTGACCAAACAGCCTATGCTCCGCTTTGCGAACTGTTTCTTTGTTTGGTTTTGTACATTTGTGAATCCTTTATAATTCATGAAATTTATGTGTTTGACTTTCTATTCTAAAATTTCGTGTACGCTATTTCTCCGACATACTCGGCATTGAGAAGATCATTTACAATTTCAAAAGAAACAGGGAATGCAATAGACATGTTGCTCAGAGTAGGTATCCTATGTACAATTACATCGTATAAGCAATTCGTTATCTAATATTTCATCGAGTTATTGGATACCTGCTTCCTCTTTCTGTATACAGGACTCACTAAGATCAGGCTGGTTAAACCATACTGACGATAGCTCCATCTATTGTTTTAGCTGTTTTCAGCAACTGCTTCTATGCCCTGGAGCAAGATATGATATACTCACTGTAACTTGTTTGAGGGTTTGTTTTGTTGATTGTTTCTTCCACCATTTAGCATACCTGGTTTCTACCACCACGGTTCTCCCCCAATTTTTTTTTTTTACAGAAAATCGTTCAGTTACAAGTTGGATGTAAATTTCATTTCTGCATAATACACTAAGCGGTAACAGCTGAGTTGGATTCATGTGCAATGAACAAAAGATTGATGACGCGTCTCTGGTGGATCGGATTAGACTAAGTAGTATAATTTCTATCATGTCGATATATAACCTCCATACCTTACCAACCATCAGGCCTCGAGTTATGCAAGGTACTTAGTGAAGATAGAGAAGACCATGATTGAGTATGTAGACGGGCATATATAATGGCATGTGCCGATGACTGACATATCTCACTAATCGAAATGTTAGTCAAATTAACAGTTAATGTACGATCCAGGTGACACTCAGTGCCGAACGTAGGACTATGTAAAAAATTTATGAAATGCATAACTGTGACCCTCGGAATTGCTGTTAGGATCGCGAATACGTTAGGGTTCGCTTTAAAGCCTAATGCTGCTCGGGGCCCCTGAAGTTAGAAGGTTGTGGGATTTGTAGACATCAGTTTTATACAGTACAGCTAAGAAATAGCTTAGAATGTTTCAAGCACAAAATAAAAAGATACTGTTAAGGCACCAATGTCTTCCAATCCAATCATGTTCAAAATATCTAACTGAACATTTTTGACATCGGTTTCAAAATCGTTTTCTTTTACAAACATGTTCCCATATTTATTAACTGTATTATAGGTCTGGTATCTATGCGTGCAACATGGAGCTATGCAGGGATCTAAAAAATTAAGACAAACAAAATGTTTGTGCCGCTTTTGGGGCCCTTGAAATTTGGGGGTAAATGCACGTGATGGACTGCCTTCGGCCCTGGAGACTCTGGTAAAGCCCTTTGCAAATCAGTCGAAGAGCTTCGCATACAAACCTATATAATCAAAATGAGCAGATGTATTTCCAATAATCCATGCCACTGTTGCGGGATCCTTCAGCGATTACACAAGCTTCCATTGCAAAATCTTGCAGACCTGCATCTTAAAATGTTTGCCAATTCTCGCGAAAAAAGTGCATATGTTATAAACACCCCATTCTGAGAAGAATGGAATTAGATCTGTCCTTATGTTTAGACCACTTCTGCTACATTAACATACATATCCTGATCAAACAAGTATAGCAATTCACAATTCATTCAAAGTAAGATGGGCTTTGAGTATTAGAACCTAAGTAGGAGGGTCATCTATAGCAGCCATCTGTGTTGGTGTTTCACGTCTTGAGTCTTATGTACTTGCAACCGGCTCTACTTAAAGGAAATCCGAACTGATCTTATACTAACCATTCAGGTGAAAGAATTTGCCACACAAACGATATTCAGGCTTTAGTAGCTAAACGTTGATATATTTCTATAGCCTAAGATGGCTGTCATGATTTAAATTGCAACCAGTGTATGTAGGATTACTGTATTCTGCGGCTGTAGTAGTAGAAACATCCTATAGCTGCAATCAGTCCTTCTTTGCTTTTGCCCACTGTGATTTGTCCTCAGCCGAAATCCTTAGCTTCCTCAGGTCCATTCTTGACTTGAGTGTACCGAGTCCTGCTTTCTTGATGTCACATCGTAACATGCTTAGCAGATTTATGCAATGGCGTCCTCTCCTGGCTTGGTATTTGCTGGCTCCGAGTAGGGCGAATTCCAAGGCTCTCTTTGCTGGTGTCTCTTCTGGCATCCTTAACACATAGCCAAACATGGACCATCTTTGTTGGGCGACTTTTACAGACAGCGGCGACGTATTAAGCATCTTGTATAGTGCATTGTTGGAAATTATACTGTCTGATCATCGGTCTCCAGTGGTTGTGTGTAGGTGTTTGCGGTGGCAGGCTTCGAGTTTGTCTAGAGCTGCTTTTAAAACGATGACGGGCAGCTGTTGCAGTTATATAGCATCAATGATACGCAGGTTGCATTGTATAAACGTAGCCTTTCCATCAAGGGCATCTTTGATCCCCAAGTTCATAGCTTCAAGAAGGACTGGAAAGCTATGTTCCACATGACGCAGCGTGCAGCAATGTCAGCAACACTGCAAAGCAGTGAGCCCAGGATTTTACTTTTCTTCTATGGTTCGATGCCACAAAGTGGCTCGTCATTTTCTTTAGTTTCATGCTTTGTAGATAGATATATGTGGGTGAACTCTGTTTTGGATTCATTCATAAAGAGATTCTCAATTGTGAGTTTGCTTGCAGCTATTGGGGTTCTCCAAGGGTTTATTTTCCTAGTCTATGAAGTCCACATCGTCGGCATATTCCATCTCTAGCGGCATGCCCAGTATTGGCAGTCGGAGTTTCGTCTTGTGGAACTTTCCCGCACGGATTTCAATGCAGCAGCAAGGTAACAGGTGAAAAGCACCCTGTGGGGAGTCGATGGATGTCTTAAACTCTACAGACTTCACTGGCTTGACTCGTACTCTCAGCTTGATTGTGTCGAATGCTCGTGGCATGTCAATGCTCATTTTGTGGAAATTGGACATGACTACTGACACAAGCATGCGTTGAGCCCATACAATGTCTGCGCAGCTGCGTCCACGTTTGAAGCCACTTTGACATGATCAGGTGAAGTCATCGATCTTGTCTCGGATGCAGTATAGAGTAATGTTGGATAGAATTTTCCGCATGCTGTTGAGGAGGACAATGGGCCGCTGGTGGGCCAGGTGGCTTCTTGGGCTTTGGTAGTGCGATAATGATGCATTGGCCTATAGCGACGATGGGAAGGTCGTGCATAAAAGCTGAATTGATTAGGCGTGTCATCGGTTTAGAGATAATGTTACTTTTCATGGCTTTAAGTGCCTTCTTAACTGTTGCTGTTTTAATTGGTGTTAGTAATGGCTTGGAGTCTCCTGACAATTGGTGCAGGGGTTCATCATCGTGGTCAGTGAACTGTTCCTTGAACCATTCTCAAATCGCCTCGGCTTTACCCAATTCATCTATAGTTTAGCCATGTGGTAGAAAAGCAATTATACAGGTAAATTGTCGAATACTTGAGATAAGGAAATATGAATGATATGGAAACTATAAATCATAATCTCTCGGTGCAATACAACATTTGATATGAGATTAGCATCCCTTTAAACTTTCTCTAGCCGTCAATATTTTCGTACTCTGTATTTGTAGGGAAACAAAAGTGTATATTAAATAGAAGTATTATTTCTATAATTACTTTTTAGCATTTGAAGGCACAATGCAGTTTCTATCGCCACGATTTTTAAATATAATGCATTGTAGCGCAACCGATTTAAAATGCAATTGCAAATAGCCGTTATGTATTATTTGGCCGGCTGTCATACAAAATGTCACTTCGTCAATTATATTGATTACTGTTTTTTTAAACAGGCTGTTTTTCAAAGACCTATCGTAAAGAAACTCAATCTTTTGGCCCCAATTACAAATGTTCTCTAGACCACGTTTGATTATAAAAATATCAGTTGAATCAGGATCGGCTATATGAATTTAAAAAATTAAACTTTTCGTAGCATTTTCAAGCTGATATTGCAGACGCCGTAACAAAGTAAATAGAACCAAGACCATTCTCATCTTTCTTTTACGATTTTTCATGCATTATACTGTAAATACGAAGTTGACAGCGTCGCAAAAGTATAAATGCAAATTGATTATAGCATTGACTCTAGTATCACTCTTTCAATAATACAATTTAATATACCTACTAAATTTGACGCAAATCATGCCATTTCTTCACCATTTCCTATCTAAACTGAACTGAATTAAATCCGTGGGACATTTTTTAACTTGATTTAATTTATTGTATCAAAAATTATAAATACCTCAATAAGAAAAGTCTTTCAATTACAGTTTTGGTTTTAGCCAGCCATCTTGCTTTTACAATCTCCTAGCTAATCTGGGAAAAATACAACTAGCTCATCAACAGTAGGCCACGAGGAGAAGTACTAGATCGAGCAGTCATCCGTGTTGAATAAACTACAGCCGATCACCAGCATCGGACCAGACGACCAACACGCCAGCTCGTTCTGGCAAACCTCGTATGAAATGTGGCCAGTATCGAATCATTTGAATGAATCAGCATAGGCAGGCGACCGCCCTATATTCATTGCCTTCGTTCTGGCAAACCTCGTATGAGATGTGGCCAATATCGAATCATTTGAATGAATCAGCATAGGCAGGCGACCGCCCTATATTCATTGCCTAGAACGCCACACAACACTGTGTATGTGAAGTCAAGCAATATCATATGACACCAATTACTCTGAAGATATTATGTATGCTTGATTGCGTTATTTTAGCTTAACATGATATATGTATATCTTCAAATGCATAAGCTATTTTGAGAAGTTATGTGCTGACGTCGGTATTTCAGTATTGAGTATATTAGTTTTTGCAAGCTTTTTCTGTTTCGGTCCGTCGAGTATTATACATGGATGCCCTCTATATTTAACGGTTATCCTCAAGGACGTATAGATTCCTGGTTTCAAAAGCGCATGGAATTGAGAACATTGCGGTTATTTCGAAAACGACTTCACTGAAAGTTGTTGCTGCCTCAGGCAGCAATAACTTTCAGTCAAATTGCTTTCAAAATAATCACCATAATTCTAACTACAGCGCAGAGCGAGTCGAATATCGCCGATAAACCGATTAAAGCGCCGTACCAGGGGCGTGTTGGAGGTGTGTATAATTATATGACGTTGCCAAATGCGTCATTACCGGCATACATTATTGGGCCACGTGGTTAGCGCGGCTTTTTTTATGCACTACGCGTTAAAAACTGCATATATCTTCCGGCTGCTTTGTGGGTTTACTGACGAATAGAGGGCATATAGCGTAGACCGACCTATTGACGAAACAAGTTGGGAACGTGTGGTGTTCTGAAAAAAGGTTGAGCAGTTGTTATAGAGTATTATACTTAAACAACTGGTATTGCGGCCCAGGCATCAAATAATAATAATAGTCTTTGTCGTGGTTAGAGCGCTAGTACAAAGGAAACTGGGTTTATTTTCTATTTCAGCATTTTGTCGCTTAGAATTAGTTGGTATCAGTGAATAGTATACATAACATATTGGATTATTATAAGCACCGGAACCCGCTTAATAAATACGTAAGTATATCATCTCTCGACGTTCTACGTTATATCTCTGTCTATCTGTCTGTTTGTCCGTCAATCCATCCGAACATCCATCCATCCATCCATCTATCAACATCCATCCATCCAGCCACTCAAAACACACACACGCACGCACGCGCGCGCTCACACACACACACACACACACACATACACACACACACACACCTGTCCGTCTTGCCGTCCGTCCATCCATCCATCCATCCATGCATCCATCCACCCATCATCATCCATTTTACGCATCGTTGATACGCGCATGCCCTGAACCCGCCTGTGTCCGCAAATTCGATAAATTCATTCAACAAATCAAGACCAACCATCAGACACCCAACCAGTCTGTCAAAGCCCTTAACCCATGCCCAAAACCACGCATGGGCCTGCTTGTCCTTCTACAGAATGCGTGTTCGCTATTGCGGATTGCTCTCGTCAGCAATGAAATGGGAAATTGTGTAGTAGTAGTAGTAGTAGTAGTAGTAGTAGTAGTAGTAGTAGTAGTAGTAGTAGTAGCGGTGGCAGTAGTAGTAGTAGTAGTAGTAGTAGTAGTAGTAGTAGTAGTAGTAGTAGTAGTAGTAGTAGTAGTAGTACCACCGGTAGTAGTAGTAGTAGTAGTAGTAGTAGTAGTAGTAGTAGTAGTAGTAGTAGTGGTGGTGGTGGTGGTGGTGGTGGTGGTGGTGGTGGTGGTAGTAGTAGTAGTAGTAGTAGTAGTAGTAGTAGTAGTAGTAGTAGTAGTAGTAGTAGTTTTACGCGCGCTATCCTATAAAAAAGCTGCTAAGCTTATGAATTAACCCCATCTGGCAACAATGTAGTCAGTCTATGGCGGTACTCACTGTTTAATAGCCCTTTCCCACATTAACGTATTTTGGGGAACTGCCTTCCCTGGATGCATCGCGCATACCACTTCCGGCTGGTTACAGCGATAGCCGATGCGCTAACAGCATTACTTTACTATGGGAATCAGATAGAGTGCACTTTAAGCAGCGCATATGAAAAACTATGTTCATAATGTTATTGAAGTCATACATCATTGGAAAACTAAGCCAATTTTCTATACATTTTTGTATTAGTTTTTATAGTTTTTGCAATTTTAAAATTATCCCCTATTGTCCACTTGATTTAATGAATCTAAGTCGAACGATGTATTTTATCTACGCAAATAAAAATATATATATATAAAATAATGCATTAATGTTTTCGAAAATTGAATGCGCTTTCCAATCATATATAATTTAAATAATATAATGATTTTAGTTTATCACAGGAACAGTTTAGATTACGATGTATTTTAGTGCAAAAGTTAGTCAATGCGGGTTGGCGGCTTGTTGGCGGCTTTACCAGCCAACAGTTTTACTCTGAGCGTTGATTTAGGGAAATCCCGGCGTAATGACCTCAATGAGGGAAAGGTGTAAGCCGGTATACCGGAAATAAACGTCCCAGAATAGATTTCGTGTAACATGGTAGCATAATTATTACCGCTCATGTTAGGTATGCGAGTAATGCTACTCTAATGAATGTATCAAGACTTACGCTGCTGAGGTCATGCACAAGTTAGGGTAGCATTATAGGGTAGCATGATATAAGGCAGTGTTATTGCAAGAGAGGATCCGATCTGTTACTCAAGTATATGACGTCATAATCACTTTATATGTAGGCTGATGTCGCAATCATATTGACGTATTACTCCGGTCTGAAGCGCTGAAAGTCCGCCAAGTGTACGAATTGTATATTTTTTATGAATTTGCAATTTAATAAACTTTCTGTTGACTATTGTGAAACTAATTTTACTGGTAGCTTTTGCTGCCTATTTATTTACCTTGAATGTTAGATTCTGAGAATTCACGTTTCAAAGTTTTAAATGGATTCTAAAACGCCTAAAGTTGAGCGGAACTTAGTTTGAAATTGGCTGACAATAGCTAGAAATGGATCCCTTTGTTGCCAATACTAACGAGCATTTGGTCATTCAAATGACGTTATAGACCTTGAAAGCACGCCAATATGGACGGATGTAGGCCACACGGCGTCCAAGTATTGACGGTATATAATATGGTTTCTTGGTTTGCAGACCAACACGAATACGCTCCAATGCAGCAGCCGATCGATGGTATCTCCCGGCAATAGCGCGTATGAATACACCTAGTAGTACACATGTTAGCTCTATGGCTTATTTGCTTTATCTACTGCCGCCTCTCTCAGTAGATAGCCTATATCGACCATTACCGGCGCTGATGGGGCTACTAAAGCTCGAGCTAGGTTGGCGCTATAAATAGGGGTAGAAAACACGAGTACAGTAGAATATGTTCAAAAGATATTTAGTATTTCGAGGCCTTGAGGGTCATAAACATGATGGTTTTTATAAAGAACGATCAGCTGGCAGCTGTCTTAACCCTTACCACTCTGATGTCAATATTTTATATTTCATTGTGTCAATATCAAAGAAACTGGTGTACATTTTTCAACAATTTTGCTGGAAGATGTCGCTGTCTACGGCATCGCCATCTCCCATCAAATTTGTTGAAAAATGGACACCAGCTCATCTTTTAATTTAATTTGGAAATTTAAAGTTTTGACACCAGAATGGTAAGGGTTAACTCTAACCCTGGAATTTTTTCACGAAAACTTCTACTTTCTCAGAGATAAGATCCTTTTTGCAGACCAAGAGAAGACTATTTTTGAAAATTTACCATTATAATGACTGGCTCGGTTATCGAGCTAGTCATTCCAATAGTACATTTTCAAAAATAGCCTTCTCTTGGTCTGCAAATGGACATTCCCCAAGACTACTGCAGAAGCCGTTTTTTGACTGATATAATTATTAAGGGGTTGAGAAGCCACTACATCATGGCCATAAAAGCTATTTTCTATTTTTCCCGCTTTCCTGCTGTAAAACTGACACCAATGTCACAGGGACTACCAGAGAACGCACCATACAGGTCTCTATTTGCTACGCAATAGTCGATATTTTGGAATTTCCCTTACGCATTGATCCATAGCCACGACATTTTACGAATTATCAAAGGCTGAATCAATCAATCTATGTTGTTGACTGCCAATTTACCAAGACACGTTCGTCGTGAGGCGGATTCAATTTGATTTTAGTAATGGAATAGAGAGATTGGATTGGAAATACAGACGCTAGTTTTGGTGAGCAGCACCGATCGTGCGTGTGGGCACCTCTCTCATTGATTCACATAGTCCTGAGTCATCCCATACTATAGTATGCAAACGAACATCTATTTTCTGTGTCTGATGGTGATGTGCTGATTTTGATCTCATTTTCAAAGTCCCAATGCCCAGAATTGGTTAATAATGTAAAGTTTGCTTTAGAAATCACTCGACCTTGATGAGCTCATGAGTGTATAAACAGAGATCGGTCACACGCCTTTTTGCATAAGGGCTAATGTATTCACAATAATGGCGGAATCCAGTTTTTAGCGATGCCTCGCGTATCTGTAGCTAAGCTGGGTTTCTCTAGTATTCAATGTGTCGAACAAGGGTTGCTAAATAACCGCTTGACCCAGCGGAAATAGTCAGGCCACGTGGATATCCCCGCCGACCTCAATCCCGGTCCATACATTATAAATATTAACTCGAGAACCACGGATCGTCTTGACCTGTCTACCAACGCTACAACGGATCTTCTATCAATTATTATAGCACAGATGTGGCATTATGTCTAACACAGATATACTTATATACAACCAGCGGTCGCTGACAAGTGGGTTATGAAACAGGCAGACGCCACTTGGCTGGTGTAATGGGTATGGTATATATTTATAAGATGCCTTACTTACCCTCTCACCTCAACTCATCTATAGTATACGTTAATTGAGTGCCAACAGCCTACAACGAGTTATCGTAGTGTGTGCCAAGTTTCAAGGTGATTGGATAATAACTTTACAGCATAACCTGTCTAATGCGACGCCTTACAGTTGTATTGATGGGATATAAGATATACAGTTTGGAGGACAACAGTGTGGTGGTCAACATGACATCTTGTACACCATATACAAGCTGGTCTGTTTTGCCATAGTAGGAGCTGCACAAAATACAGGCTGGTCTGTTTTGCTATAGTAGGAGCTGTACAAAATACAGGCTGGTCTGTTTTGCCATAGTAGGAGCTGTACAAAATACAGGCTGGTCGGTTTTACCTATGGCAGCAACATCGCCTAGTCAAATTAGTTTCAAATATTCAACAGCATGTTTTATTAAATAGTAAAGACATACTGTGCAATTCGTACAGCAACCCTTAGTCCGGCATCAATGATGCGGTCGTGACGAACTTATTTATCGTCATTCATAACGTCATTGATTGTGGCATCATCCTACGCGTTCCGTATGTGATTATGACGTCATATGATTGATGCGCAAACTGGAAAGCTCCAGTCTCATCTCCATTGCGCTATACAAGGTGGAGTTGTTACCATGGAAATGTTACCTCTCGCCGCGTACAGTACAGCTCGGAAATAACTTGGTATCCAAAAAAATTAAACACAGTTAAATATCTTGAACATAACGCGACTTGAAGACGTCGATGCCCAAGCCAATTTTAAAGTCCAAAAATTTTCAACAGAACGTTTCTTAGATCATGTTCGAATTGTACTATCTAACCTGTTTCAGGTTTTTTGTTTTGTAGACATAACACGTTATCTTGTTTATTAGCTGTAGTGTCAAGTAGATGTAAACGATTGACTTTAATGACGTGGCCTGTCGTGTACTGTAGAGAGAGTTATACTGCAACACTACGTCAAATAGTCAAATTGGTAACAGTGAGAGTATCAGCCCTTCTAAACATTGTTTGTTTCAGTACCACGACAAGCGTCCGTTTTGAATATTTTGAGAGTAATCTAACTGGAAATTGATGTCTAAGGCGGCAAAAACCAGCTTCTGTAGTGGTCATTAGGAATGTACAGGCCAAGAGAAAACTATTCTTGATATTTTACCGTTGGAATAACCGAGCCAGTCATTCCAATGGTAAATTCTCAAAAATAGTCTTTTGTTGACCTGTGACTGGATATTCAGTAAGAATAACTAAATTTAGTCATTAATCGGTTAAACTTAATTTGTAGGTAAGGAAATTCTAGTTCGTGTCTAAGATCTCTGACTCAATACATTATTAGCTCACTTGGCCAGAATGGCCAAGTGAGCTTATGCCATGGCGACCGTCCGGCGTCTGTCCGGAGTCCGTCCGTCCGTCCGTCAACTTTTTCCTTTAAACGACTTCTTCTCAATAACCACTGGGCCGATTTCAATTATATTTGGCAGGAAGTATCCTTAGCGCATAGGGATCCAAGTGTGTTCAAACAAAGCCGATCAGCCGATTTGGCCGGTGGCCATCTTGGATTTTGGCCGATTTTAGGAAATGGCTTTAAAAATCTTCTCCGAAACCGCTTGGTGGATTGATTCAAAACTCACGAAATATCATATAGGGCAAGAGCTGAACCAAGTTTGTTCGAAGGAACTTGATTGGCCAAATGGTTCGGCGGCCATGTTGGATGACTTAGTTTTCGTAAAAACGACTTATTCTGCAGACCCGCTGAACGGATCGGGATAAAATTTTGGGGATATGATTATGGACTAAGGGCCATTAAAGTTTGTTCATGGGAAGTTGATAGGTAAAAACATGGCCGCCGTGGACCAATCAAATTTAGCGTGTTTGGCTGCCATATTCAATTTTTTTTATTTGATGGCTTGTGAAGCCGAAATTGGTTTTCTTAACTCCGCTTACTTGTCAGTCAGCTATCGGTTAGCGATAACCCTATCCGTCCGTCCATCCATCTGTTTGTTCGTCACCAACAATGACGGCTCATTTTGTTATTTCTTGACGGATTGACACCAAACTTGGTCACACTGTTAATGACGGCATCTAATATCTGTGTTGTGAAAATGAAACTGATAGGACGTCAAATGCCAGAGTTATCACTCCTTAAATATTTGCAGTCTCACTTTCATAGGGCAAATGGTTTGTTCCCACCCTCTTATCACCACGTCAGATTTTATTGCCAAACTAGATATTAAATTCCAATTAACAGATTAACCTTTCCAATACTGCAGAAATATTTAAGATATGTATTATGTGCTCTGACATCTATGCTCTTAAAAATATTTGAAATGTATTTGATTGAAATTTGTTGCTGCCTTTGGCAGCAATGAAAGTTGTTGCTGCCTAAGGCAGCAATGACTTTCAGTCAAATTATTTTCTAAATCAACTCCAGCTCACCCTACATCTGCTGCTAACTCGGTGATTCAGCCAGATGTGCATGTGTTAAATGGATTGTGTGGTGGTGGGGAATAACCTGCTATAAAGACCACCTACCTGCCTTTAGAGACCATTTTCTTCAAATTGTATTTACACCTCTAGTAAGCGTCTGACTGAGTTTTTGCAGACGACATATTCCAAAGGTTATATCTCTGAACGTGATAAATATTTTGAAAACAATTGGACTGAAAGTTGTTGGTGGCTAAGCCACCAACAACTTTCAGTCGAAATGTTTTCAAAATATTCAACAAGTCAAGAGCTTTTGAAAATTGAAATTATTGGCTGCACTGGCTTGCAGCAGTGAGACAGTTAAGAAACCAGCTGCTGTTAGCACTGATATCATCTCCTTTCACTTAAACATTGTTCAAAATCACTAATGCAAAAAAAACAGTCCAGAGATTGTTGTCAATATCTCGAAAACTAAATCATTTGACTGAAAGTCATTGGAAGTGACACCGATAGATGTAAAACTTAAGTAAGATTAGTTTGATATGCCAATGTTCCAGGTGAGCGATACAGGCCCATTGGGCCTCTTGTTGTAGAGATGCAATGTTAATTCGTCGTGGAGCGGGTGATTCACAATAGCAATGTTCTAAATCGTGGTTTCCTTCATCACGCACCAATAAACGGTTTATTTTGACAATTATGATCAATAATGTGTCTGATAAGGCAGGGTGCATACGCACTAGGGCCAGCAATGTGTGGTGTATATTACCTAATATGTTAACGAGATTATGACGTACAAAGGGGGTGTCTGTTGCCAACAAATGCCACATTACATGGTTAAACGAGGACAAGGCCATTAACCCGTTCAACGGCAAATCCCTGAAAAAGAACATTCTTTATGATGCATAGAATATTTTGTTGAATATTTTGAAATTAATATGACTGGAAGCAATTTCTGCATAAGGCAGCAATGGCATCCAGTCATGTTAATTTCGAAGTATTCAACAGCCTTCCCCTTTCTTTGCCGACATTTCGATACCGGGTATTTATCAATGAACGGGTTAACGGCATGTGTAGGTGTTGTCAAATAATACCCGTCCCCATCTCACACACCCCCCCCCCTTTTTTTACACCTTTTCTGCAGTGGAGACACTGAATAGAATTACCCCCACCCCCGGAGTTGTTCATTTCACAAAATTGCTATGTACCAAGCTTGACGGAATCTGAGCGCAACTTACAGCTACGAGTTGGCGGCGCTGTGTTATGATACGCCGTTGCTCGTTCAACAATAGTGCCGGCCCGTGCATAGATTAATCCATCTGTCCGTAATCTGACTAACTACGATAAAACTATTATTGGTGAGGTAACCCGTCACAAGAGATGCGTCACGATGGCTGTGTTGCAAAAGTAAGCACCTAACGCAACCAGTCTTCTGACTTATATGCGGTTATCCTGATACTAATACCTATGATCCGCTTTTCTATATTACTTTAAGCCAAACATCGTTTCGAAATATGGATACTATTTGCAGTGTATAATGACTGCATGAAGTTGAGTGTACGATGGCTCTACAACTGTAAGCCAATTGTAATTTTGCCACTGTTTTCTAGTCTTGGCCCAGCTCCTTATAAAAACGACGTCTGTACCAATTAATTAACAACATTGGCCCGAATTCTGACGGTCACCGGTAACCGTGCCAGACCGTGCCATGGCAACTGTACATGTTACACGGGAAGTGTTTTAAGCGATAAACTGTGCTATACATGCCATACAATGTATTTCTTGTATCATATATAGTTTTCTCAGGATAATTGCATATAGTGATGAGATCATTTCAGCATAGTGTTGTTCAGCGGTGTTACACGCCGTGTTACAAGTTTCTGTCCTTTTGTTCATTATACTTGATATGCCTTGAAAGAGAAATATAGACCTATTTCCCACCATCGATCTCCAGCACAGTCACAAACACGTGCCAAATCAATCAGCTGACGTAGTGTATAGGCCATTTATTATGATACATAAAATACAATCATAGATGTGTACGTTTCTTAGTTCCGTCTGCCATGCATTTCTGTCGCAACTACAGTCCTTGCTTCGTACTATATACATAGACCTATCGCTGGCATCTCTTTGATTCACTGTCGTTAACGGTGTTTCATTTGGTCTTGCCTATTGCCTGTCCCCATTGGTGTGTGCTCATGCCAGGTTGACATGCTTACAGTACGTATTATTACTGTATTCGGCCGCTGTAGTAGTAGAAGCACCCTACAGCTGCAATCAGTTATTTCCCATTTTTTACCACTGTCCCTTGTCCTCACCCAAAATACTTAGCCAGGTATGTAGCGGTTGTACTGTCGATAAGAAATAGAAGGCATGTGACGCTGTATGCATGTTATGTTGACTTTGAGAAGGCCTTGGACAGTATACACAGATACACTACACGATGCATCCCGAGAAGCTATGTTTTCCCATTAAAGCTGATCAAAATGATCCAGGACATGTACCAGAATAGTTGTTGCATAGTGCTGGATGGAAGAGTGGTGTCTCATCGTGACTGCATGTTCTGATGTACTCTCGTGAGTAAAGCAAGGTTGTGTTATATCGGGGTTTCTGTTCGTTCTTATGTGATCGATTGCGTCGTGAGGGTACAGTGAAAGATCACCCCATCGGAATCAGATGGAAGCCGATACCCAGTCTAGATGACCTTGACTTTGCAGATGATCCTTTGCATCTGCCGATGTAATCAAATCTCAGCACGTGACTAGAATGGACGAGTTTTCTTCGTTTCAGTTCGTCTGGCGCGATGGACCACGCGCGTTCACGCCATGGCGAGCTTATCTCATTTGTCAACTTTTGCTATTAAATAAAAGAGATTCATAAACTGTTATGATGATGTTTCTCAAACTCATTCTGGTATCTTATTCTATACCTAAATACGCATGCTTCGTAATGGTTGCTGTACGCGTCTTGTGTAGAATATCATAAAATCCCGAGGGGGCATTTTTTGTTTGGAAATAATGGCATCGTCCGGGAACTAATGACATGTTCTTTAAGCCAGAACACGCGTCTTCACGGATCTCCGTCAATTATGGCGTGATCGTTGGCACTAGTGACCTGGAGACTCCCCATGATCCTGGGATGAAAAAGTCACCCCTCTGTCCATTCTGCTGTCGTGTGTCCGACAGCTCTTTCTTTAGACAACTACTCATAAATTCTATTTTCATTGAGGACGTTATTTACTAATCACTCTTGGCCGTATTAGTCCTCTATTTCACCTTGGATTTATAGGTGTTTTAAAAAAATCTGTCGTTTCGGGGAGCGGCATCTTCTACGTATTAAATATTCCTGCCTGATCCGAATTGAAAATTTCCTTTTTTCAAATAGGATCTATTTAACCGGACACCTAAAGGTAAATTTTATGTAATATGTTATCACTTAGGTTATTCTTAGTGCGATTTTAGAGCGCTTAGGATTGATGGACAGTTTAATGGGATGACGTATTGGGGGTAATGTGCACATCACATGGCAGTTTTTTAAATTGAAAGTGATAAATAATGTTGATCTTATAGCTAATATTGTAGGAAGAATAAGGGCGTTTACGCAAGTTTCACGGTGTACACAATTAACGCTATAAAATGACAACCGATTAGTGGATTGATAACATAATCCAATGTTGTTTTGAGTGGATCTGGGGGAAAGTTGCTTTATATTTGGGATGCAATCGCATTTTCTGAATTGGATGTGTATATTTGTATATGCTCTGGTTTACACATTGTACCTTCAAAAGTATCGCCCTCTACCCATCATATTAAAGTCATTTCACGGTTGAACAAACATTACAAGATTATACCGTCAAAGTTAAAGTAGTTAACAACGTGTCTTTTATATGCGCGCGTCAGTCAATATCCGCTAACAAAATATATGTTTATCAGAATTTAACCTTCACATTTATACTTCTTGTCCTTCTGTCCTTGGATTCCGCGTGATATTAACTGTCTGTCTGCATTTTCCATGGCGGGTTTAATCTGGATATGCTGATTATTTTGAAAAGATTTTGACGGAAAGTTGATGCTGTCGAAGCCACCAACAAATTCAAGTCAAATTGCTTTGAAAATATTCAGCCGGTCCAGAGTTAGTTGCCCATTTAAAATTATTGCCTGCTGGCATGCAGAAGCAGTCAGACATAAACACGACAAGACAACAATCACTATGGTGACAAGGACAAGCTTCTAGCACACCTGTTAGGTAGATCCACTAACTAAGAACGGCGGTTACTGGGTCAGCACTGGGCCAATACGACTGGTTTTTTTTTTATCTTCTAAGCAAAAGTTGGGCTTAATCTTTATGAATGGCCATGAGTAAATACACTGCAGTCAGGGCAGAGAGAGAGTGGAGGGGAGGGGAGGGGAGGGAGGGAGGGAGAGTGTGTGTGGGGGGGGGGGGCAGGGGAGGGGAGGGAGAGCGAGGACGTGTTATGCTGTTACGCGTTAATTTTCAAAACGTAGTCCACACACGCGCGTACGTAAGCAGACATACGCATATATACCACCACACCACCAACACCACCCCCACACCACCCCACCCAGAAACCCCCCCCCCCCCCCATTATCTACGATCTACTATCGCCAGTCACATCATATAGTATTAGAATCGTGGCGCACTGGAGCCTTTGGTAAAATGGCGATTCACATTCTAGTTTGCAAAAGTTCATAAATAATTTACATCAAATTAGCGACTACGGTCTCCTCACAGACTAATTTACATTTTACAGTAGCTTTACTATCTTGTCAGCCAAGATAAAATAGCCCGTTTACGTACTTATCTGAAGGGACAGGAAACACACGCATGCACAAATACTTACTCACACATTCACTTACCCACGCACGCACGCGCACAAGCACGCACGCACGCACGCACATACGTACGCATCGACCCACCCACCAACGCACCCTCGCTCGCTCACACGCACATACGCTCGAGCGCGCGCTCATGCACGCGCACTCGCACTCACGCTCGCTCGTTCGATCGCACATGCACTCATGCAAGCGTACAGAGTATCTAAAGCTGCGTGTCCACTTATGCGTGTACGGACACTGACACGCATACGAATACGGATACGGTTTATAAAAACATATGAAAAATAGACGGAATGCGTCCACTTATGCGTATACGGGCACGGCACCGCATACGTTGATTCAAAGAACTCGGCGTGTACGGTTGGGCGAGGCACTGATAACCTAGCCGTATGGCTATTTCCCTCGAAATGACGTAATTTTGGAAAAGTCCTCAGTCACGTGTTGCGTGATTTTGTGAAACTGCATAGCCACGTGTTGTGAAAAGAAGCCAAGAATGGATTTTGGCGTAATGGAGAAACCTATCGAAATTTTCCGGAAGAGCCCATGGCTCTGTGACCGCAGGGATCCAGAACACAAGGATTCAAAAGTTGTACAAAATACTTGGGAAAGTATTGCCGATTACATGGGTAACCACGATATGAGTGGTAAGTATGTAGGTAATCAAGCACATGGTCTAACCCTACAGCAACAGTCACACCATTCATGTCAGTTCACGTAGCACGTGCCTATTTAGTTCCCCCAGTAAGCAGTATACATATATATATATATATATATATATATATATATATATATATATATATATATATATATATATATATGGTGGTCCGGGAGGCCTCACTAGGAACATTTGCAAGTATAGATGCTCTCAGATTGCCTCTCCTGTAAAATCTACGGAGGCAGCAGCAGCAGAAGCAGCAGCAGCAGCAGCCGCAGCATCAGTAGTAGTAGTAGTAGTAGTAGTAGTAGTAGTAGTACCACCAGTGTAGTAGTTTTTGTTATTGTCAAGCATTAGTTCTATGAACCCTGTCTTTGACGACGCACCGGCATTAAGATGTAGCTCATTCATCATCTGGAATGTAATTTTACCTTTTTTCAATTTTCAACCCGAGTGCGTTTCGAACCTGGCAATTCTCTGGCACCTTCCGCCTAGCGTTTGGGAGCCGAGTGCTCTACCCACTGGCCCACCATCCAGAGGACAACAATCCTCTTTCACTGGACCAGCTTTCAACCACCCGACTCACAACCACACGAATTGACTGGAATTGATGGTGCACATTCCAGATATTTTTACTTTTACGTTTCTGAGATCTCTCCTGCTACATCACTAGGCACTCGCGAAATCAAAGGGATCGCTATATACAGAAAAAGAAACAAGTGAGGACCGTGAAGAAAGGGCAGGCTGCAGAAAGGGCCGATATATGGCCATTGCTTGAAGCGATGTCCTTCCTGGACCAGTAGAAGAAAATAGGTAATCATTATGCAGTAGGAATTAACAGTTTTACACGCGTTGCTAGACGCAAGAGATTATTGGTGCACGGATTAAAGAATACGGATCGGGATCGGGTCAATTTTTGGATCAATTGATATCTTGGAAACTGCTTGTCCGATTTGGCTCAAATTATTGCTTTTTCGGAATTTTTTTACTTCATCATTGTGACCTTGATCTTTGACCTTTTGACGCAAAAGTTGGTATTATTGTTTGAGCAGGGCTAATAAGTGTATGTGTATGTGGTTGTCATCGCTGTCACTTATATTATACCTTGTTATTCAGCACTGAGTCTAATATATCAGAAGAGATGGTTAGTGGGGAAGTGCTAGATGACGAGGATGATGATGCGGGTGCTGAGGTTCAAGGATCTGCTTCTGAGGTTGATCAGAGTGTATCACTGTATGTTATCCATTTATAACACAATGTCATTACATGTAATCAAAATCAAATAAGCATCAGCATATATTAATCATTTAATCACTCTAGTAATTAAACATTCAGTCCACTTAAAAATATTACAACAAAATTTTAATCAAAAATTTCTCCAACGTTTTTAATTAACTATTATGCATAATGCCACTCCTAAGGGTTATGTCTTGTGCTCATGTTCACTGATAACTGCTTTTAGCTTGAAAAATTACCCTTACGTACATGGGCTTCCTGATATAGCAAAGGAGTAATGCGTTTGAAGTATTCCTTTAAGGCATGTCTTACATCAATAGCACCCTGTTCAGTTCTATGACCAAAGTGACATAGGTGTCGCAGGGTCTCGCAACTTTCTGGATCACCTTGTGCTAGTGCTGTGATCTGTGCTGGTGTGGACTCGGATTGAAGCAGGTTGTGCAATACACATGCAGCTTTGATGATATCAATTGCTGTCTCTGGTCCAACAGCTAGTTTTGTGAAAAACACCCTCCATCTGGCTGCAAGCAACCCAAAGGCGTTTTCGACAATCCTCCTCGCTCTTGACAACCAGTAGTTGAAGATGCGTTCTTCCATAGGGCATCCTCTGCCAGGGAATGGGCGCATAATGTGGTGTTGCAAGAGAAATGCTTCATCAGCAACAACAACATATGGGATAGGACCTATGTGGTCTGCCTGTGGAAGTGGTTCAACAGGAGGGAAGTTTAATGTCTCCGTGGAAATGCCCTTTCCAAGATTGGAATTAGCGAAAATTCCCCATCACTATTTCGGCCACAGGCACCAACATCTATAGCTATGAACTGGATGTTTGCATCGACAATGGCCAGAAGGGCTGTAGAAAATGTGCCTTGATATTTGAAATATAAGGAGCCTGATTTGTCAGGGCACTTTAGCAAGACGTGCTTCCCATCCAGCGCACCCAAGCAGTGGGGGAATTGCCACTTCTCCTCAAAGTTACACGCAATTAAACGCCATTCTTCACAGGCTGTTGGAGATTTCATATGTCTGGGTGCTAGCCGCTTCCAGAGGACCTTACATACTTCACGAACAATGCTGCTCACAGTTGTCGTGGAACTTGCGGGATTGAATGTGTGTAGCTTTAGCTGATTTATGGGATCAGATGCTATGGGTGTGGGACCGACCCGACCGTCTCTGGTTTCACTGATAGCGACTCTCATATCCTCACTGTGAATGCAGGTCAATGTGAGAGTGGTTTCTACTATAGGTGTATTACTTGTATATCATCGAGGGGAGTTCAGCTCGTTTCCGTGTCTCAGTTAACTTCTAGCATTATACCAGCCATTGTGTTCTAGTATATAGTGAAAGTCCAGTTTAGTTAAAGTTATCCTAAAGCAATATAGTTTAAGTTTTACAAAGTTAGTTTAGATTTGAAGTAGTGAATATATATTTGGAATGTACAACGACATTCGACTTCGAGTTATTAATGTGCTATAGCTCCCTTCACTGGATGTTATTAGCAACATGATTATACACCATTTCCGGTCTATTCCCGAACCATCCTTCACAGAAACTGCTGGGTGACAAGTCACAATCAGTTGTATCCTACAGTCGCCCACAACAGTCTTCACTCCGACACGGTAACTGAAGGCAAGGGAGTGGAAACTCCCCTGTGGCCAGGAATCTGTCAAAATATAAGAACACATACAATAGAGTACAAATATCCTGAGGGTCCTTCAGGTTATGGGGAGTGTGTTATTGGCATGACATTAAATATTTTTACAGGTTTTTTGGGGAGTTTGGGAAATTAACACTTTGAATCCGAAAGGCCAAATACGAAAATTCGCTTACAATGTAAGACATATTCTGTTGACTATTTTGAAACTAATTCAACTGGAAGCTGTTGCTGCCTATGGCAGCAACAGGTTCCTGTCGCATATGTTTCGAAATATTCAACAGATTATCTGTATAGTTGCCCGTGAACTTGAGATACTGGGACTCTAATGTTCAAAGGGTTAATTGGTGCAACATTCTGCCTTTGACATGTTTCAGATCCTTAACTCCAAGTATACACATCTAGACACCCATCAGCGAAAAAAAAGCAACGAAAAGGCAAGCTGATACAGACAGGTCAAGTGCGATGGAGAAGGTATTTACCAGTATGGTAGAGGAGCAAAGTAGCACGCGACAGCACATTTTGCAGGAGCTCCGGCCACAAACGCCGGCGGAGCCTTTCATGGAAATCTGTGCGACGAGAATGGCCCTTTTGCCACAGAAAACCAGCTCCGTCCTTATGTTTCAGTCTTCCACGTTACTGTTTAATGCAGAAAACCAGGACATGTCCCCATGCCCTTACCACCATTCCCACGTGCAAGTAACACCTTCAATGCACCTCCAACCTTCAGCCCCAATCAATATTCCTGGCCCCCGAACTTATCTCATCCTCCAGATACCCCCATCGAATGCGGAAAACCTTGACATGCCCCTCAGGCCGGGACCAGCATCACCATCATTCCCCCACCACCTCCAAATAATCTCTCTCATGTTACACCTTCGCATTTCATGTACGCAGAAGAACCGAGCTTGATTGCCGGGGCTATGGTTTTAACTAACAATTACTTGGATGCATAAATCTAAAATATATGATAATAATGTTCATATTGTTTGTAATTTTCAATTTATTTTGATAGTAAATAGAAATACAAGAAGTCTGTATTCTACATTTCCTTTATCTTTGATAACGAGCAAATGAAGCTGTTACTAATTTCGGTAAATATATTGATCCAGTATTGCTGTGGGAAAATGAAGGATTGAATTTGTTATTTCTTGGTACAAATATGCAAATATATGACTTATTTCTTGGTACAAAAAGAGCATTCAATATTGTACCATTATTTTACTGCTTATATTCCGATATACAGGGATCGAAATGTTAAGAAATATCTACTTGTCGCATGTGACAGATAGGAATTTGTTTACCTATCCTTACCTGATTACATGAACAACTTAAGCCAAGGCCATGGATGGACATTTTAATATATTATTTTATTGTAATGCGTTTTTATGATTAAAATAATGTGATGCTTTGCACTGTACCTGTCACATGTGAAAGATCGATATGTGTATGACAGTCACCAGCAACATCTTCCTGTCAGTGACAGGTAGACAGGTGAACATTTCGACTACTGATGTTTATAGAAATATTTACCCTAAGCACACAGCTAGTCGTTGCTTAGGGGTAATAACTTCCCGAAAGTGGCTGTATTTCATCAAATCCCTCTCTACTAGAGAAAGGACATAGGCAAACTAAATTCTGTCCAGCCTCATGTAATGCTTGAATCTCTCTTGTCTCCATCTCCAGTTCCAGGAAGAGATTATGGTAGACGCCTTGCTCATACCGGTAGACGCCTTGCTCATACCGGTAGACGCCTTGCTCATACCTCTTTTTGACGATGCCGTAGACCCACCAGCGATGTTTCCTCTTTGATTTAACTTTTTTCGTTAACAGCAAATAAGCTCCTGCAACGATAATTGCATTGCTTTCCTGATAGTTAAGCAATGTTAATAATCGTGATGTGTGTGGTGCCATGTCCAGAGTGAAAAAGACCTACAACCGCACGGGTAGCCGCTTATATGGACAAGACTGAACGTATCTGTAACCGTGTCCGTATCCGTACACGCGTAAGTGGACCCATAAATTAGCGGGCACATGGACTGCATAATACTTTACTCTGCCGATTTTAAAGACGGGAATTTGTAGACATATATTGTATAATGCGCTTTTTGCGTGCTAACGTAATATAGGGGCATTTAATCCTAGATATGTATATGTATATAACACCAGCGGCAATATTAACGTAACGCAATATAGACCTTGTTCATTCAGAGCCATGCATCCGTAACGTCATTATAACGTACATGTATTTAAACCTGTTCGGAGTTAATGTGGAAATGCTAAGATGTTTTAATGTTTTCATAAACTATCCTTGAACAAGTTTGCCCTCCAAAAAAATCGCGCATTAAATCATAAACCAAATTTGTTTGTTTAATAGCCCGTGAACGGGTGGCAATCGTCTCCTTAGCGACCTACGCACAGCGTAGGCCTATAATATAAAGGGTTGGAATTGTAGACCTTTAATTCATAAAGGTATTGCATCTGCTTGAGTTATTTAAACGAATATGTTGGATATTTAGGATGAATGTTCAGATGCCTTGGCCAATAAAATCATTTTCAAACTATTCAACAGAATCAGGCGTAAGCTGTTGGTCTATAAGGAAGCGTTCCTGTTGTACCTCCAGGGATGGGGAAGGATTTATACTTATAAGCCTTCATAGGCTTATCCCTTGAGTCGGTGTAGCTTTTAACTTGAGACTGTTCCCATTTTTTCAGAAAAACGTACGTGCCTCTCCATTCATAAAACCCTTTGCTATACCATTCAGGTGACTAAAGGTCATGTTACTCTAAATGTGTTGCGCTCCAGAAAGCCCTCAGAGCGTAGCAGGACTAGTACAAGGACAGACTGCGTACAAAGTACAAACGCGATGATTCGCTGTATCTTACGAATCTATAGTTACTTACAGTAGCTGATATGCCACAGAATTCCAAGACACAATATGTTTCTCTGCGACAAACTCTAAAAGTAGGATACTTTTTTATTGTTTTTTCTTTTAAAATGCAATCAATCAACATTTCAATCATTTCCATACACTGGCAAAATGGTGAACTCACGGCTGTGTCATTTTAGCGTGTGGTCCAGTGTCTTCTAATACCCCATGTATGTGTGGGCGTTTCCCCCCCCCCCCCCAATGCTATCTAAGCACCCCTTTACATGATAGCTATCATCACCTTAATGGATATAACGTGACACTACAGACGAGCCGAACCAAGGATGACAGAGATTTAGTTATCAGGATGGGATACATACTAGACGTGCGTGATTCAATTCAATTCAAGTAAATGTTATTTGCTTATTTATAGTATTACTTACAAAATTCATATATATGTGGCAGTGATTACGTGATTAAATCGAAGATCGCGACTTATTTAAGTCGTGAATTTATACGATTAAAATTTAAATAATCGAATAATCGTGACTATTTTCTACTACATAAAATATTTCAAACCCTAACTTTCAATTGATCGGTAAAAAATTGCCCTTTTACTCATCGAATGTATGTCCATTTGCAGAGCAGGAGAATACTATTTTTGAAAATGCATCACTGGAATGACTGGCTCGAGCATCGAGCCAGGCATTCTAGTGATACATTTTCAAAAATAGTATTCTCATGGCCTTTCGTCATTGATATGCTTTTGTTGTTATGTCTGGGTAATTTTTGCCCAAGTTGATTAATCGCGTAATGATGTTTATTCTTAACTAATCGATCGTGATCACCCAAGGCAATAATCGCCGAAGCCTGGTATATCCTGCGCGGCACTTAAAGGTCATTGGATGAAAAGATGCTTTATTGATTTAAACATATTTTTATTGTTCTAAGAGACAATTGGGATTGAGTCACAAGTTGTTTACAACTTAGTTACGACTCGCTCCCTACATAGATATTATACAGTAATAATGGTGCCAGTGTAGTGTAGGTTCAGACACATAAGTACATATATATATATATATATATATATATATATATATATATATATATATATATATATATATATATATATATATATATATATATATATATATATATATAGTTGGAAATGCACCAGAGAGACCCGCTGCCAGTAGAGGGCAATGCCAGCGCTCCGACGTAAAATGCCCTAAAGGGTATTCCATACCGGCGCAACGCTGCAGCCGCATAGAAACTCACTCCTTGCTTTATGCGCAGAGGAAGTGTCAGGATCTAGCTGTATCCCTTGCCTGAAGGTGAATATCAACGTGGACAATGACAACAGTATTTTATTATCAACTTACAAAAATGTTTAGATGAAAATCTAATTGGAACAAGTGTTGCCTCTTTGTCTGCCAAGAGTAATCGTTTTCTACAGTTCCACTGTAGCCTCGTGTTCAACAGGTTCCTGCAAACAAACCCAATGTGCCGGCAGTCAAATTGTTAAACGACACTCTATTCCTACAATTACGTCATGTTCGAATGGTCCGATGTTGCGACAGCCAGATATGCCAGCATTAAAAACCAAATTTTCTCCAGCCCACTAGTCCGCAGCCAAATACTCCGTCAATCAAATCCAATATTCTGATTTCTAGCAGCCTAATATTCGGATAGTGTCCAAACTATAGGACCTCAGTGTTTTCTAAACCCAGAGAGTAGTAAATATGAATAAAAAGATCCATTTCTACATATGGTCCACAGCTTACCTGTATAGTCATCTATAAATTTATCTTCTGGTAAGTAAGGTTTCAATTTTCTACACCGATTCCAAAGTTAGAGGAAGGTTAGATAGAAATGGGCTGTGCATGGCTAGAAATGAATCGCGATTTTCACTTGTAATGTACCATCCATTATTACAATTGCTTATCTAAGGCATGGTCGAACTGCATGTTCGAATTCACATACGGAAGCGATACACATGCTACCATTCCATGCATAGCTGACCAAAGCCAACGGTGCAAGAAAAAGAATGTCTACATCCAAGTTTCCAGCAATAACACAGAAGACGACTAGAGCAAGTTACATCGAACTACTCCAAAACCACCCTTCTGTTCTTTATCTGAAGACGAGGATCGGTATATCCTGATTTCAAATCTAATGGAACTGTGCATGAAGGAGGTGTTGAGAGGCCCACCCCACCAACACCTATTCAGTCAACGCTTAGACGGTGGATGGTTGTTGGGTTGAGTCCTCGGGATGGTGAGTTCATGACATTATGATGAGCTATAGATGCATCGGCGCGTGGCAGGCTGCAATCTGGTCCACGAACAAACATAGCCGTCATTATGATATCTTGAGATATTAGACTGACCAGAGTAGTAATATCCCAGATAATAATACTACGTTGGCCCAACATATGTTGTAACGTTGGCCCAACGTTGGCTGTCTACGTTGGCCCAACGTCATTCTGCTGATTGGTCTAATGTTGGCCCAACATGTTGGGCCAACCCATCCACAAAACGTTGGCCAAATGCATCCACCCAACATTGGCCCAACATACGTCACATAACATTAGGCTAACACAGCCTGTCTAGGTTCGTCCAACATCGTTCTCATTATTGGTCTAAAATAAATTTTAAGAAATATTTTAAAAAAATTTCTTAAAATTAATTTTTGTATGCGCAATATATTTAACACATTGGCAAAGTGTCCCAAACCTGTTTGACAGGTACCATGTTTTTTTTAAAGTTAAAACTGAAAACAAAATTTTTTTGATGTTGCTAGTGGTGTATGCGGTGCCTGTTGCTGCCTAATGAACTGTTGTTGGTGGGTGTAAGTGTTGGATGCATTGTAAGAGTCAGTGGGAGGGGTCACTTTATCTCACGTGGGGGTAAGATGGGGGCTTCCACAGGGGTGGGGGGGGGGTGGTCAGAGATTAAGTGTGCATCTTCATCCAATCAGGTGGAAAATCAATTCCGCTGCCACAACCATGCCCCCCACCCCAAGGCCTCCCACAAAAAAACATTAAAAACCATGGCCCCTGCAAAAACGGGTGTTGGAACCAAGCATCCAGCTACCCCACATTATTTAGCCACACATTGACCTGATTCAAAGAAGATTGCCAAATTCTTATGGTGGTTGTCACAAGACATATCAAATTATATTACAGGATAGGAGTATTTAGAGGGGAGATAATATTTAGACCACCTATAATTGCTTTCAGATGAAAGACTGCTTACTAACCAATAAGCTCTATCGCATTAGTCCTACATACATTTAACTTAATCTGTTAAATAATTGGCTATCGAGTTGCTAAATTACCTCCCTTGAAATGAAGATTGTTGCCATCCAAATTAATTTGCAAATAGGCCTAAACTGACTTACTGATCTTAGTTACAAACAATAATCCCGTAGCCTAAGCATTGCCCCAATGTGTATGTATATTATTTTATACATGGACTTTAAGGTGTTGGGCCAACGTTGGAAACGACGACGGTGCCAACGAATTGCCAACGAATTGCTAACGTTGGCCCAATGCCAAATAGCTAACAGCGACCATGCTAACCAATCGCCAACATTGGCCCAACGTAGTAATGTTATCTGGGAAAGGATGTGGAGAATGCATTCCAGGAGGAGACTCGCATTGACCACGTTGTTTTACCAGGGCGTGGCCTTTGCTAATCACTACTGACTAGTGTGACGTATTAGATGATAGTTGTGTAAATCCAGGGGAGCTATTGTGTGTAGCCTATCTAAATGAGGTGGCTGCTTAATAGTAAGTATATAAGGAACTACGTCTACTCCTAAACCCATACACACCAAGCGGCACAACTACACCTAAACGTGTAAGCATTTTATGCAATGAAATAATGAAAACATAACGCCTTTGGTCAGAGGTAACAGAATTCAGATTAGGTAGTGAACGACATTTAAATAGGCAGCTAGATCATGCACATCGGCCAGCTCGTTCAAATTAAATGACTCAATATTGCTTTAGTATATCATAGGGAGAACAAGTTGAACGTAATTAGGTGAAGATTGTATGGTTAAGTGGTCAATGTTCCTTTCTCAGTGGACCTCCCACAGAGAATAATATGTATGACGACGGTGGTGCTTATATCACCATTGGGATGATTTAACCACGCTAATTCCTAATTCATTGTATTGTTATATGCTTGTCCTGAAATTGATATACGGAAAATGCACATCTTTCGGTGTCGGTTTTGCATGTTTGACCCATATCCACTAGAATATGATAGATTGATTGACTGGTTGATTGACTGGTTGATTGACTGGTTGATTGACTGGTTGATTGACTGGTTGGTTGGCTGGTTGATTGACTGGTTGATTGACTGGTTGATTGACTGGTTGATTGACTGGTTGGTTGGCTGGTTGGTCAGTCAGTCGAACTATCGGGGAATACATAGATTGGTAATTAGTCATGTGATGGATGTTCCTCTGAGTAGCATGGGTGAAGGATTAGACCATATATAGACTTATATAACAAGTGAGCCCGCTCCTCGTCTCACGTGCCGAAACAAGCAACTTTTGAATACCAACGGAAACAAAAGTTTAATAGCAAAGCCAAATAAAATGACAGCGAAAAAACGAGCAGGTATGTATGTATTAGAAGAACGTCAATCTGTGGTTCTATGATACATCGTACCATTGTGCTTAGAAGCTTCTAAAGTTGTATGAAATCGTAAATAAATTAACAATAATAATAATGAAATCAACAACCCGGTAATGATAGACAGAGCATGAACAAGATTGGTGCTGGGTACGGGACATGTTGTCCTGACAATCGGGGATACGGAGGCCCACATAGGAAACTTGGAAGCTAAACTGTCTCAGAGGTGATGGCGGGGCGGGGGGGGGGGGTGTGTGCGTGGTCTGTTGTGGGGGTGCGATGGTGCTAATGTCATCGCCTGCATGTCTTGGGGTATGATTGGCTGAAACTGTCCCCACCGCACCAATCCTTAGCATCATTACGCTACCGGTGCTGTAGCCTAATACTTTCTGTACAATTTATTCTTGCTTTCAGCTGGTTTATTATTTATAGAATATCGATTTATGTTCTACACCATTCTATTGTGTGTAGCGCTTGGTTGTACTACGCACAATGGCCCATCAGTCAACAGTCATCAGAAAACATTTCAATACAATCCATCACTTTCTGTTCGCGGAGTCTTTGTTAGACGCCGGATTCCATGATAGAGCATCTGAATCATGACTTTCATGGCAACCATATATGTGTCTACCGACATCAGCTGCTGTTTCTAAGCTAATTAACATAAAACGAGTCAAAGGAATACCTTGGAATATTGTAGGCATCTAAGGAATGTATGCCACTTCCCAGTGTGGGTGTATTGGCAGTCATGAAGCAGAAACATTAAAAAAATATACTAATTCCCTATTTAGTCAATAACACGTACACGTCAAAACGTCAAGTTATATATGATGCAAAGAATATTATGTTGAATATTTTGAAATTAATTTGACTGGGAAATGGCAGCAACAGCGTCCAGTCGAATTAGTTTCAAAATATTCAACAGTTTTCATGTATTGTTGCATTGAAATTGCGGCACTGGCATTTTAAGGGTTAAATCGTTAATGGGCTTGTTAAGCGATGACGTATTTCCGGGTTCAGCTCGATTGTTAAATACAGAAAACAATGTTTTTGTTTAACAACAAATGATAACGTCATAAACACGTACTTGTGATCTGATAAATCAAAATACACACTTCGGGGTTGCGAATCACTTGCAATGACGTCATACTTAACAAGCCCATAGGCTATAGGATTTCCGCACCCGAGCATCTATCGCATCTACTGTTAACCCTTACAGAACTAGACTCTACAGTGCTCTTGTGAAGTCTATTTGTGGGCCAAAAGAATACTATTTTTTAATTTACCACTGGAATGACTGGCTCGATAACCGAGCTAGTCATTCCACTGAGAAATTTTCCAAAAAATCATCTCTTGTCCTGCAATTGAGTATTTAATAAGCAAATATTTTTATTTTCTTGACCAAATTTAACCATTTAAGGGTTAAACTAAACTATGTTCTATCTATTGAATGAATATTTCAAACATTGATGTCACATTGAATGATAATATCTGGTACATAATGGCGCACGGTGGTTAGTGATTGGAATCCACCCTAGCCAATATATGGCGTTTTCTTTAGAATTTCTCACCCACGTTATGCTATCACGCTGCCATGGCAAATTGGAGACGATTACGTCTGTAGACCCCTACTGTCCACTTCGTTCTTTTTACCGCGTTGTTAAATTCGGTTGGATTTTGAGACCAGCATTGTGTTGAAAAAACTGTCGCTGTCTAAATATCAACACGCTGCTTTCGTTTGTGCCTTCTCATATTGGACGCCAGTTCCAAGAAAAGGAGAAGGGTTGGAGTCAGTTTCCTCTTCGGGCTATTTCCCAGTCAAAGCGCCTCACGCGATATAGCCATTCCGCTGTTGATGTATTCAGCCTACACTGGGTTCGCAGTATCTGGGGCCTGGGGCTAAATTCCAAGCAACTGGCTGGCAGTAGAAGCCACGGAGATGCGTACCGGGCTTCAATGCGGATTGTTTGAAATCAAGCGATGTATATTAAAACTTAGACCTACTATCTATAGATGGAAAACGATTTGATTGGAAGTTGTTGCTGTCCAATGCAGAGTAAATTTAAAATATATGACATGTAAGACGAAATACGCACTTCGCACGCACCTGCGTGCTTTCGTGCGTGCGTCCGTGCCCGCGTATGTGTGTGCGAGCGCGCGTGTGCGCGTATGTCCGTGTGCGTGTAATTTCACAGCAACGCCATTCTGTCGTTTTGTTTACAAAATATTACGTTGGAATTGTTTTACTATAACTTGGAGTAAATACATGTAGTATCTAGGGCCTGCACCATAATAAACCTAGCTAGGCGGCGTGAGTGATTAGACTTGATCGACGATGACCAGCAGCTGACATACTACAGATCAATATAAAAATCAATAAGGACGCTATCTCGTTGTACGATGGTGTGAGAGAGGAACCGGGTTTCAATCTAGCAGAATCGTTGTCCGTTCAAGTGGATACAATTAGCCTTTCAGTCAGACATGGTAACGCTATAAGCATTGAGTATCTGCTATAATAGAGGATATAGTCATCTATGCAAAGGCTACGCTCATTTTGTTAGGTTGCTATGACGAGAGTGCGAGATATTTAACCCTTTCATGGATCAAATCGTCAAAACCGGCTTATGCTCTGCTGCCGTGAAGAATGCCCTTTTGCAGGCCAAGAGAAGACTAGTTTTGAAAATTTACCATGGAATGACTGGCTCGGTAACGGAACGTGCACATTCCTCTAATTCGCATTTCTTCTGGCTCTTCTAGAAAAATCGTTTCATGTGTTAATATTTCACTCAAATCTGATCAGGAGTTTCATAGAAAAGATTGTACGCAGCTCTGCACAAGAAAAGAAATAGATAGCGACATGGAGAATCCTCCCTTTAAATCTTTAAAACCTTGTGGAGTTGTGGTATCTCTCTCTCTGTCAGTTGAAAACGCAATACGGATATCATTGACGTTGGTATACTATATGTCTGATCCGGATCCAAATACGTATTATCTGCTCTCCCACCCCACCCCACTAGCATGCGTGAAATGTATAGGCCTATATACAATTATTTATTCAAGCCTTCATACGCGTCCAGCTTGCAGTAGATAAAGAGATGATCTCTAAATGCGAGTCAACATACAGTAGAATATATAGTTATGGGCCCTGAGAGAGATGAGGAGTCCTTCAATTATGTGATCTGGCCACCACATGTCGTTAATAATCCGCATTTTTTTGGCCCTTAAAGATAGGTGGTAACTCGTTCAGTTTGAGTGTATTATGGACCCGGATCCGGATAGTAATATTGACCCCACCCTTTTTATACCAATATTTCAGAAACCATGTTTTAAAACGGATGGCGTGGAGTTTATTCACAATATATAGGATAATTTGAATGCATGTTGACCTATATGATGCTACGTAAATTCGAAAGATCTAAATATCAGACTAATAAGCGTACAATCAATAATCGTTTATTATAATCAGTACGTGTAACCATTCTGTCACTGTGTGTGTGGTATATATATAGTTACTGTCACCAGCTAGGATGCGGGTCTGTGGTAGATATGCGATTGGCCATTACTTTGCTGAGCGTCTCGTCTTCTGACCAGTTGGCCTGGAAATCGCAACGCAGGGCCACTCCGTATTTCAAGAGAGGCCATTGACGCCCGCCCCAGGGCCCATTGCCATGTTAACTAGTTTTTTTATCTCAGTTTTGGCACCGTATGCAGTTGACCAACTCCTAACTTTACACGCCTTTCATAACCAGCTGTTCCTTGAATGACGTCACTCGCGCCATATGGCAGCCATTGATATGAATCAAATTTATGATGATATTATATGGATTTTGTCTTAACTTATTCACGCGATATCGCGTGATAAGAATGATATAATTAGGCCCTGACAATGTACGATTCATAGCGTGCGTGGGCATAATATTGTGGCGTACGTACAGAATGTCACGTTATTTACTGCATGGACGTATTTCCCAGTGTACTAGCTGGTACACGTCAAATACAGCGATCCATCTCTAGATATGCCCCGCCCATTTCGAGCTAAGATCTGCCCACGTTTGTCCCATTCAATGTTTATCAAAACTATTATCTGAAATCGACACGGCGGATACGCTAGGTGTAACTTTACAAGTCATGCCCAAATGAAATGCGCCCATATCAGTGAGTCCAAATTAAAATCCTACTGGCTGCTATGACCACAAATTAACTGATTTACCGTCAATTAAATACTCATAGATGGATGGTGTGGCATTTGATGGCCATTCAGAGGTCATATAGTGCTATTAAAACTAAAATGGCTCAAGACCAATCTCTCAGATTTCAAAATTCTCTGGTTTCTGGGAGGATTAATGGATCCAGGACCAGATACGTGGTGTGCCCGAATGAGGTAAATCTAAAACCCTGAATGTAACAGGCAAAAGTCAGACCAGTACCTTCTGCTTCGAGTAACATCTATCCAGACACACATATCAATATTATGGAGGGCAGGGTGTGGGATTGAGACACAACACGGTGCTTGGAACTTGATTATTCTATTCAAATAGTTCGCTGTTTCATGCAAAACTTGCATTAGTATTCTTACTGTTGCAATTCTAGTCGCATTGATCCTGTAACATACTGTTGCATATTGTATATGTTATTGTATTTTATTTGCATATTGTTCAAGTGCCTGTGATTACTACAGTGGTTACGCCAGTTCCGGATCATCGGCAGTTTCGGATCATTATCTTAATCATCAATCAAGTTCCTCGTAAACAGCCTTTTTCTATGTTTGTTAATAACTCCAGTGTATAGCCAAGCAAACATATAATTGCGCATCTTAATTGTGTCAGATTTCCAGCATTTAATCCACAATAAATGTTCCGTCGCGATTAACGACCCAACTACCAAAATTGAATCTTGTACATCCGGCCATATCGGTGTTGGCAAAAGTGCTTCTATAGACAGCACAGGTGTGTATGCCATTGATGGTTTTCACATTGTCGTTTTTGGCCATGTTAAAACATGACAATGGGAAAACCACTGGTTTTAAAAATATTCTTTTATGGTCGTCAAACTGACACGTAAATGACGTAATCCGGAACTACCGAAAGTGATCGGAATTGCCGCATTCGGTCGAGTTATGCTCCTCAGGGTAAAAGTCAAACTAAATCCTTTTTTATATTTTCATAAAGTATAATGTGTGTCATCATCATCTAACATATTAGATTTAAATTAGGCCTATTCTATAAATAAATTCGCAGGAAATAATTATTTAAGTAACGATCCAAAACTGCCTGAAATACTGTATCCTCGTAGAAGATACAGGAAATTAATTCATTCATTCGCTAAACAGCCTCACATCCTGCAGCCGCCACATTCCGCAGACAGACTATTTCCGTTGCTTGCTACAAATTGCACGTTATAAAGAGTAATTTATGGTTTCTCAGCGGCGCTACACTATATAATTAGATACCGTACCATCATGTTATCTAATAATACTACGTTATCATCAACAGCCTACGCAGACAAAAGCGCATCTGTTGCCGCTATAATGTGTTTGTTAAAGCTATATCAAGCTCTGACTGGTTGCTGCGGCTGGAATGAGTGGAAGCTGTAATCAGTGGTGTTTTCCCTTCTCATCTATGTCATGTGCATTGCAAGCAATCTAAGCTCCTCTAGGTCCTTATGAGTCTTCACTGGTCTTAAGCCTTTAACCCTCGAATTTATTCAAGACAATTTCAATTTTCTCATAGAAAATGTCCATTTACAGACCAAGAGAAGACTATTTTTGAAATTTTACTACTGGAATGACTGTCTCGTTATCGAGCCAGTCATTCCAGGGGTAAAATCCTAAAAAATAGTCTTCTTTTGGTCTCCAAATGGACATTTCTCAAAGCCACTGCAGAAGGCGTTTTTGGCTGATATAAGTGATAAAGGGGTAAACTATGTCTGATCTGATAGCGAGACACTCTGCGAGACACTCTGCGAGACACTCTGCGAGACACTCTGCGAGACACTCTGCGAGACACTCTGCAAAACACTCTGCAAGTTCATGTTAAGGCGTCCTGTACATACCTTATATTTATTCGCATCAATAAACAGACTGAAAGCTCTAGTGCTTCCTGAACAAGTGGAGTCTCTGGCATTTGAAGAACATAATCCAAATATTACTCATTACCGTCTCACAGTGGATCCATGTCGCATCATTACTGTCTGACAGTGGAGCCATGTCGCATCCTTACTGTCTCATAGTGGAGCCATGTCGCATCATTACTGTCTCAGAGTGGAGCCATGCTGTATCATTACTGTCTCACAGTGGAGCCATGTCGCAACATTACTGTCTCGCAGTGGAGCCATGTCGCATCATTACTGTCTCGCAGTTGAGCCATGTCGCATCATTACTGTCTCGCAGCTAAGCCATGTCGCATTGTTACTGCCGCACAGTGGAGCCATGCTGCATCCTTACTGTTTCTCAGTGGAGCATGTCGCATCATTACTGTCTCACAGTGGATCCATGTCACATCATTACTGTCTAGCAGTGGATTCATGCTGTATCATTACTGTTTCACAGTGGAGCCATACTGTATCATTACTGTCTCACAGTGGTTCCATGTCGCAACATTACTGTCTCGCAGTTGAGCCATGTCGCATCATTACTGTCTCGCAGTTGAGCCATGTCGCATCATTACTGTCTCGCAGCTAAGCCATGTCGCATTATTACTGTTTCACAGCGGAGCCATGCTGTATCATTACTGTCTCGCAGCGGAGTCATGTCGCATCATTACTGTCTCACACTGGAGCCATGTCGCATCATTATTGTCTCGCAGTGGAGCCATGCTGTATCATTACTATCTCGGGGAGAGAGAATAGATGAGTGAGAGCGAGCGGAAAAGATACAGAGAGAGAGGGGGGGTGAAGGGTGAGAGACATAGGGAGGGAGGGAGATGGAAGGAGAGGGAGAGAGAGAGCGAGAGATAGAGAGAGATGGGTGAAGGGATGGTGGGGGAGGGAGGGAGAGGGAGGGAGGGAGGGCGGGCTGAGAAAGAGAGCTATAGTTGATCACCATGTAAAACACACCTAAATGCAAGCTAACATTTAAACTGTAAAACATGTCTATGCAGCAGACCATGGACCAGATACGTCGGATTCCTCGCGATGTAAGACATACTCTGTAGCATACAATACAGCTCACCAATAAGACAACATGTTTCCCAAACAACAACAGGGACAATAATATTCTGAAAGTAAATAATGTTCTGTAAGATATGTTTTGCTGAATATTTCGAACACAATTTGATTGGATGAAATTTCAACCTTAGGCATACAACCCAATTATGTTCAAAATATACAACAGTACGTTTTGGAAATATGTTAAGTTATTTCTTGGATGTACTGTGCCATAGGCAGCAACAGCACACCGTCAAATTAGTTTCAAAATATTCAACAGCTTACCTGTAGTGTTCCAGTACCGCCCAGTAACCTGCATTATCACAGCAATCAAAGCAGATGCATGAAGCATCACATGACGAGTCTCTATCAGTAACCTCTCAGTAGTGTTAGGTGAAAGGTGTATCGGTACACGGCCAGCAGATATTTTTGGCAGCAGCAAGGTGACCTCACGGTAGGCCAGTAGTAATGTAGAGTTATAGCTCCGAGTATACAAACACATGATGAACACGCAGCCTCTACGAGGAGCTATGATGTGAATTCCAAGAAATATTTCGTATGATACGGGCGGAGTGGGATAGAGAGGTGGGATGAGGGCGAGCGGGTTGGGGTAGGGTTGGGGTTAGTGGTGGTGGTTGTGGGGGTGGGGGGGGGGGGGGGGTGGGGGGAAGTGGGCCTGTGGGGGGTGTTTGGGAGGGTTAGTGGGTGGTCATCAGATGTGTTACACTTCAATGAATAGTATTATTGCACAAACGTTATGTTTGCTTGCTTATGATACATGCCTCCAAGACAACATACACGAGACATCACGTGTCATTTGGGCTCAGGATGTGTCTTTAATTAACCACTTAACACTCATATCAGCCAAAAACGGCTTCTGCAGTGGTCTTGAGAAATGTCCATTTGCAGACTAAGAGAAGACTATTTTTGAACATTTACCACTGGAATAACTGGCTCGATAACCGAGTCAGTCATTCCAGCGCTAAACTTTCAAAAATAGTCTTCTCTTGGTCTGCAAATGGACATTTTCTTTGAAAGAAATTTTCTTGAACAAGTTCGAGGCGTAAACAGTTAAGACAGCTGGGCCACACATCAGCAGCTTCCGCATAGACTTAGGGCTTTTCCTATGGCATTTAACGTATACACTCAAACTTGTCTTCCAGGGACCCAAGTGATGCCGCGGTTCTCTAAAATACGACCATCTGTCTTAAGGAACGACCATCATTTGGCACTAAAAGCTCTTTACCATTGTCAATGAGTTTTATTAATCGACCACTTGGGTTTAGTGACCACTCGTTGATGGGTCATACAGTGACCGTTATAGACAGGTCTGAATCTACCACACGACTGTGTGTACGATTATTCATATGTTATACGAACAGTAACTGTTCACACTGCCCAGTTGTAGACCATTTGCTACCGTATGATGACGTCGTTAGTTTCAATTTACTTCAGATGTGAGAGAGTCTGTACGTGTTTGGGAGACTGCGTGATAGCCAATGGGAATGTAGATGTGGTTCTAAGTACTTGTTTGTATTTTTAGTTGGGGGGAATATTAAGGTACTATAATGGTAGTTCAGATAGTCTTACCATATAGTTGGAAAATTTTGCATTACGGTTGTGCGAGTGTGTATTACAGTTAGGAGGTTTTGCTTTAGAGTTGGGAGAGTTTGCATTAGTGTTGGGAGTGTTTGTATTACAATTGGGAGAATCTGCATTACAGTTGGGAGATTCTGTATTACAGTTGGGAGTGTTCGTATTACAATTGAGAGAATCTGCATTACAGTTGGGAGATTTTGTATTACAGTTGGGAAAATCTGTACAAGATGACAGTGAAATTTAGTATTACCTTATACACCACTCCAATGAGCGGTTTCTTATTTGATAAGTAGTAATCAAGGCGTGACTGTGTGGAGGCGCTATTTCTACTATACCACGTCCATGTCTAGATAAGATTGCCCACGTATTGAGATTGATGTATATAGTTTGAGAGCTGAATTCTCAGAATCGAAATCCCAGGATAAGAGAGGGACTCATTTCTAGCTATTTCTGTCCATTTTTAGTCAAGCTCCGTCCGCATGTTTGGCTTGTTGTGATCAATTCATATACCCCCGAATCTTGAATTCCCAGAATACCAATTTAAAAGGTTACTATACAGGTAAGTTATATTGAAACTAATTTGACTGGGTCTTGTCGATGCCTATACCAGCACAGCGCCCAGTAAAATTAGTTTCAAAATATTTAACAAACTGTTTATTAAATAGTAAATACATACGTTTTTTATGTGATTCTAAGTACTTGTTTGTGTTTGTGAGGTGGGCGTCCTTTACAGACTATACCAGCTTCATAAAGGAGTATTCTCTGTCAATTATGATTGTGACGTCAGCCTATATGTGACGTAATTGATTATGCCGTCATATACTTCAGTGACAGATCGGATTCATCAATGATATCGGTAAGCTGTTCAATATTTCGAAACAGCTCCCAATCAAATTAGTTTCAAAATATTCAACATAATGTTTTCTAGGTTGTAAATTTATCAAAAGACAAACAATTCGTACACTAGTGACGGAGATATACGTCATTATGATTGTTACATCACCGACTGTAACGTAATTGCCGTCATGTACTTGAGTGACTGATCAGATCCCTTCATTGATGCAAGGTCATCACCTTTCTGAGCAACAGCTTTTCTGCAACATCCTCTTCGAAAAGGACATACATGTTCGTATTCGAATAATCATTTGCAGAACAAAAGAATACTATTTTTTTTAAATTTATCACTCGAATGACTGGCTCGGTTAACCGAGCCAGTCATTCTAGTGGTAAAATTTAAAAAATAGTCTTCTCTCGGTCTGCAAATTGACATTTCTCAAGGCTACTGAACCGGCCCTGCGACAGACATTCGGATAGGCAGGCGGGCCGGGTTGACTTGAGCTATCCCGGCCCGTCAGTCTGTCCGAAAATCTATTTATCATAGGGTCGCTTCAAAGTTAAAACACACTCGGACTAACTACCAGAAACTCTTAGGAAAACTCGCTGTTGTTACAATATTAGTGGCAATTCATTTTATCGATGAAAACACCTATTGGGTGGCCCCCAAAATGCAGGCGGGTTTCTCAAGCGAACATTTAGGCCGTACAGTATAGCCCACAATTAACTCATCATGTTTCCAAAACTAATTAAATCGTATATTTTGAATATAATTTGATTGGAGGACATTGCTGCCTAAGGCAAGAATGGCGTCCAATCAAATTAGGGCCTAAGTCCAGAATATTCATATATTTAATATACAGACCATTTCTTACATCGTGATCAAAATTGTAATAACTAACGTGTTTGTGTGTTTGTTTTGGAAACAGATTAAGGTATTTATGAGCTGTACTATAACTTCACGCACAGATAATTACATCTGCTAATTGTAAGATGACGCACTCGTTCCCAGTGGCAACCCAGCACATGTATTTCAAGGTGAAAAATCAAATTAGCATACCTGTTGTTAAACTTCTCATTTCACAATTACATCTATACTTACTGATTTAGCTCGTCTTACGCAATGACGCTGTTGAATTTTACAGACGACATTTACCCTTGACATTGTTTTGCAAATTGTTATTACGGTGTCTGATAATGCTAATAGGCGTACTAATCTGAACACGCGCTATAAGATGTGTTATACCGGGCCCCTATAGTAATTGTATGCGCGTCCGCGTGTGCGACTATATGGGCGCCTCCATTCATAATACAGTCTATTCTATAGTCGGCACTCGATTTTCTTGCCTCAAGATGGTGTTCCTTTAAACACCCACCGTCTTGCCTCCAAACAAGCCATCTTCTGCAGCAAATAGATAGAGGGATCCGATCTGCCATTCAATGATATGACGTCATAATCAAATACGCCACTCGTTAGCTGACGTAAAAATCAAAATGGCCTATGGCAGCAACAGCGCACAGTCAAATTAGTCTCAAAATATTCAATTTATTTCTTAAATAGTAAAGACACAACTCGTACAACAACGCATAGACCGTCATCAATCAATCGTTAGTGACGAACGTATCTACGTCATTCATGACGTCATTGAGTATGGATGATTCTACACGACTCGTAGTTGAGTATGGCGTCATCTGATTGATGGATAAACTGGCAAGATCCATGGTCATTGATCGCTACCTCTCGTACATGCACAATATGACATAGCTTATGATCTTATTTAGTGCATGAGGAAGTCAAGAGTATGAGGCCTGAATACGTGTTGTACCCATCGCCACAGTAACGGCGTTATAACGTTAGGAGGGGCTTATAGTATCCTATGACAACTACGCATGCAAAACACGTAACCTAATACCGTGTTTTTGTGCTCAGAGACTTTGCGAATAGAAGGATAATTCAGTTATAGGTTATACATCTCATACAAACAAAATTATTTGACCTTTAGCGAATAAAATATAAAACCTTAAAAGCTGTATAGATTGTCCCGGTACTCATTGCTCGGGTACTATTACTACCTTTGTGTACATTAACAATGATAGTAGGGGCAGATGCAGGCTGAATACAAACGCGCTTCCATTCATAATATAATCCTATAGGCGTAGGATATGCTACGTTGATTATATTATCCTCATAAGGGGTTATTCAAATTTAACAGTTTTGTTGCTGCACGCGAAGCTGAATTTTGAACAGCCCTAGTGAATTATCTGAAAAGTGGTACTCGTCATCTTTAGAATTGTGTAGCAGAACGCTGTTTTTCTTTACGACAGGAAGGTTTCAGAACAGGCAATCTAGAGTGATCATTAGTTATGGTGTTAACTCTTGTAGCCGAAAGATCAAATACGATAACTCGTTTTAAAAGTAAAAAGCATTATGTTGAATATTGTGAAATTAATTTGACTGGAAGCTTACCTCTGTTGTGATTTTGAAATTGTGATACTGTGGCTCTGTGGTCCAACGGGTTAACTCAAATATCAAATTTGATAATAACATTTTCTATTTCCTCGCAGAAAATCTTGTAGACCAAGAAAAGAAATTTCTTGTGAATTTATCACCTGAATGACTGGCTCGGTTATCTAGCCAGTCATTTTAGTGGTAAATTTTCCAAAAATAGTCTTCTTTTGATCTACAAATTGACATTTTCCCAGACCACTGTAGAAGTATATTTTGGGTGGCTTGAGTGTCATAGGGTTAATACTATGTAAAAACGGCCTATCGTACAGCTATTGTTCAACAAACCGCGTCACGTGTACGCGATCGCAATATGATTGGCTAGTATAACATAAATATTTTTAAAATAATTATAGGTACTACAGTATACTATTTGTATGAGAAATCGCGATAAACTATCTTGCGAAAATTGCGAAAATTTGACTGTTGAGGCTAATTCGTTCCTTGAACCCTGTTTTATTAGTCAAACCTAAGTACCTCTGCAGGTTCAGCGGGAAAAAGATTCAAATTAATATGCCAAGTTGTCTCAAACTTAAAAAGTTAAATTGATGTATTATGACAATAGTGAAATATAAAGCTACAAAACATTGCACATCACCTGTTTTAATATCTATTCGCGCTGAAAAAAGATTTGATGATTGGTAACTTCAAACGATTGTATACAATTACCACCTACCTGTATATCGTGTGATGGTGTATTTGTTGATAGTCCGGTCAATCTGGTGTCTGACCCATCACTAATTGCAACAGTAATGAAACCGCGTTTATTTTGTGTATTTAGGTCTCAGAAATGATGTATTAAAAATCTAATAACATTTTTTGAGTGGAACATGTTGAAATCAAGATGGCTGCCAAGATGGCCGTCAATGGAGTATAATATGGTATATATCACTAGAACGGTTCATGTTAGACTACACACATGTATTACGGGTATAGAGAAACATGCCCCTAATCTAAGTGAAAAAGTATGTCTTCTGAACCTCGGGACCACTCTATGACGTCACAACCCAGCAGTTAACCCTGGAATGCGATGTGTGCAGACCATTTCTGCATTCAATTCACCTTTCCAGAGTATGTACCCATCATATGACGTCATAATCATCTACGCGGTGTGTAGAATGACATCATAATGGATGACGTCATAAATGATGTCGATAAGTACGTCACGAACGCATATTTGAAGACGGTCTATGCCTTGTTGCACAAATTGTTTGCTTTTACTATTTAATAAATATTCCGTTGAATATTTTGAAATTAATTTGACTAGGCGCTGTTGCTGCCATAGGCAGCAACAGCACCAAGTCAAATTATTTACAAAATATTCAACAGCTTCCCTGTATAGTTTTCAGGAAATTGATAGCTAGGGCATTCGGGGATCGATCAATCCAAACACGGCGAGGTGTGGGTGGAGCTTAGCTAATGATGGGCGGGGCATAGCTAAAAATGGAAAGGTCCATTGCAATGCTTGGTTCTTATTATCATTCTGGCACTACTGAGATGCACCGACACGTCGGGCTGTGGAACTATGTGCTGCGGGTGATATCGTCATGAACCTGATTGCTCATAGACGTGTTCTGGATACAGAGGCATTTGTAAAAACATAGTTACATTGTCCTTTTCTGCTGATTAGGCTAGACAGCATACACAAGGTCTTCACTATCTTCTGCCATATCGTCAGTCGGTTCTTCTTGTACCGGGTGCGGACGAGGTGGATGGGAAAGTCAGTTTTGAAAGTCTGGTCTTTGTATAACTTCCCTTGAAGTTGTTAAGCGTAGGAGTCGTGAAACGATACTCGGGTAGACCATTCCAGTAATGGGCGATGTGCGTCGTTGGATTGCAACAGATTCTCACGATCTGCAACGGGTGCCATGAATGTACTTGTATGTCTTAATTCACCTTCCCAGAGTACCCACCCATCATATGACGTCATAATGAACTGCGTGGTGTGTACAATGACATCATAATGAATGACGTCATGAATGACGTCGATAAGTACGTCACGAACGCATATTTGATGACGGTCTATGGGCTGTTGTACAAATTGTTTGCTTTTACTATTTAATAAATATTCTGTTGAATATTTTGAAACTAATTTGACTGGGCGCTGTTGCTGCCTATGGCAGCAACAGCACCCAGTCTAATTAGTTACAAAATATTCAACAGCTTCCCTGTATAGTTTTCAGGAAATTGATAGCTAGGGCATTCGGGGATCGATCAATCCATACACGGCGAGGTGTGGGTGGAGCTTAGCTAGTGATGGGCGGGGCATAGCTAAAAATGGAAAGGTCCATTAGGTCGCCATGCAAGCGCCGGTTT